>CM061138.1:138144088-138443225 GCA_030789695.1 Scilla litardierei | reverse complement strand
CAGAAATAATTATGCTTCGCCAGCCTCTTGAGCATCTGGTCAATAAAGGGGAGGGGGTAATGATCCTTCCTTGTTGCCTTGTTCAGCTTCCTATAGTCAATGCACATCCTGTACCCTGTAACGGTCCTCGTTGGTATAAGCTCGTTCTTTTCATTGCGAACCACCGTCATTCCTCCCTTCTTGGGTACAACGTGTACCGGGCTAACCCAGCGACTATCGGAGATAGGGTATATAATACCGGCATGTAGAAGCCTTACAATCTCTTTCTTCACAACTTCCATCATTACGGGATTCAACCTCCGCTGCGGCTCAATCGAGGAGGCTTGCTCATCTTCAAGAAGAATTCTATGTGAGCAGAGGCCCAAGCTAACCCCTTTTAAATCCTCAATTGCATATCCGAAAACTCCTTTAAACCTTTTTAGAACTCCAAGAAGTTTGGTCATTTGGTCCTCAGGTAGCGAAGAGTTAATTATAACCGGAAGGGTCGACCCTGCTCCCAAATATTCATACTTAAGTCCCGGCGGTAATTCTTTCATCTCTACTTCTTGGGGCCCTGACGCATACTTTTCGAGCTGAGCATCCTCAAGGGAACAGATTTCTTCGTGGATTTCACTGAAGCCAGAATCCGGAGTCTCCACCTCGGCCGTGGCTCATAGCAGTGAAATTTTGCAGGGTACAGTGGGGACGGTCGAGAGATGCACCGGGTCTCTTCCGAGCTCACCATAATTATCCGGGAAGAAAGCTTGCAGGTGAAAACAGGTTTCAGTCATCGATGATTCTCCACAACCGTTTCCAGCTTCTACATCGTTCAAAGACCGGGGACACTCAATAGAAGTCTGCAAGGGGTAGATTGGTTCCTGTTCAGCGTCGCCTCCAAATCTGGTCGGGTGGTTCTCCTGACACAACTCTACGGCTGACTCTTCTTCACTACATTCGAGACCATGGTTGTCGATACACGCCATTTCTCCGTGGGGAGAGGGAGCTGCCATGGCAAGGTACTCCTGCGCATCTCGATATCTTTGGCATTCCACAGCGGCAGTCAGGAGGGATAGTATATTTGAAGTATTCAGTGATTCTGCTAAGCTCCGCGCCAAGCAGCGGACATGGTGAGAGTGATCCCAGATGTCTCCTGAAACTGCGTGCAGCATCTTCTTCACTTCGCTTCTCGGCGGCCAAACGCCTAAAGGTGGCGTTAATCTCTGGATCGGGGGGAATCAAGTCGCCAAGACTCCTTGAACTCCTGCGCATAAAAAACAACAAACACCCGTGAAGCGACAAGTGGGAAGGAAACATATAAAATAAGAAATAAAAATAAGAAAAACAAATGAGAAAAAGAAAAAGGAGAATGCAAAAATTATCGCGAGGTAGGGATGTGAGCTAGACATGAGGGTTCAAGAGATCCTAAAATATCAAGCACGTTGCCTCCCCGGCAACGGCGCCATAAACTTGACCGGCGCCCCGCTTGCGTCGCGGCGGCGCGGTGTCGTTTACCGCAAGTTTCACGGTTAGTGTAGGGTGCGGGAATATCGAACTCAGGGAGGCGAGGTTGTGCTTGGGTCAGGTAGGACCTAAATCACCCCGAGGGGCGAGCTAGCCCGAATCGGTGGTTGGTTGTCACGAAAGGAAATGAAAGCGTATGAACAAAAAGAAAGTAAACCCGGGACTTTGGTTTCCGACCCGACGAGAGGCTCTCGTCGCTACGGCCTACGGGTATGGATAGCGATCGGGATTAGGGTCTAATGGTGAGACGTTGCCTCTGAAAGTGGTACCGGCGTCCCATGGGCCCGATATTCCGGTCGGTGCCCAGGATGATACACCGGACTTCCCGGATTCGATCAGTGGGTACTCCCGTGTCCATAAACACTGATCGATCCCGGGAGCACTAAGTCCGCAACGATATCTCCCGACGTCTCATCCTGCCGCTCCCGCGTGCTAGGATTCGGCGTCTACGCTAAAGGCGTGAGCTTTGGCTAGGGAGTCAACCGCCAAGTTTATTCCCCCTTGGCCCGACGGTCAAAGGCGGTCTTTTTCCCGCCGATGACAATGAAACGCCCCGCGTAACCGTTAGATTCCTACTCCCTATCGATTTCCTAACCCTATGGACGCATCGGGAAGAGCCCCCGAAGGGGCTTCCACCAAAATCCCAGATTTGGGAACTACTCACAAAAATTCATGAAAAAGCAATCTAAATGAAATTTAACCGTTAGAATCATAATCCGACAATTGCAATGCGGAAGTAAAGGAGTAGTAAAGACAATACTAAAAAATTAGAAAGATCTGAAAACTTACTTAAGAGTAACAATTACAGCCGTCACAGGGAAATAAAACAGTAAAAAAATACAACTCTCTCGTTTCTGGAACCCTAGGGGTCCTATATATAGATTTTCGGATCAACCGATCGGGTGACAAGTCAACCGATCGGTTGATCCGTTACAGATAAATCACAGAAAACGGTGAGTTTTCACCCGATCTCACGAACCGATCGGGTGAGTTCTTGAGCGACGGGTTGGATCTTGGAGCAGTCGGGTGAACCGGTCGGTTCGACGCCCGTGTCTTCAGCTCTTTTTCTCAGCTACAGATGAACCGATCGGGTGAGAGTCACCCGATCGGTTGGAACTCTGCTCGAAAAGACAGAGAACAGCCGCCCGCAGAACCGGTCTGTGAACCGGTCGGGTGACTTCTTCGTGAGCTGCGGTAGCGACCGGTTGGTGCACGCGTGCATCACCCGATCGGTTGGAGATGACCAACCGACCGGGTGAGGGGCAGAAAGATGAATACTTCGCCGTTTGACCCCCTGGATCACGCGTGACTTTTCCCGTTGCTCCGGGGACTTGGGATATCATCGTAAAAGGTCCCCTACGTGGTCGAACTCCTGCAATCATGGACAAACAAAGAAAAGTGAAAGAAAACGGGAAAACATACGAAAACGAATAAGAGACGGCGGAAAACACGGAGAAACACAAAAGAAAACGTGCGTGAATATATGAAATATAGACGCACGTCACTTTGACACCCTGACAAAGCACCACTGGTCGTTGCGCCATCTGACAAAAGCATGGCTGACATGCTCAGTTCTGACATCCTCGACCAAAGCTTTCGCTGACAGATGGGCCAGCTCAGCACGCCATGTTAGCCTCACCTAACCACCTCAATCAGGTATAAATACCCCTCCGCCTCCATCAGGGAGGAGGTTGGTAAATTAATCCCCAATCTCATTACTCATACACAAGAGCAAAGGTCTTCCATATCTTTGTTCTTCCACAACTGATAGCTCATCACGTAAGGTCGACTCACTCTTAGTCCGACCTGCATGCCTAGCCCCCGCTTTAAGTCCTATTACTAACTTAGGCATCGGAGAGGCTAAGGGTTGGACCCCAACCCGGCCTTTCTGATGAGCTGCTCCTTGTGCAGGCGAGCTTGTCAACACCGGTCGAGCTCAACCCCATCTCTGGCAGTGCGATCGTTGGGCAAAATCCTAAAAGAATCTATCAGATCGCGCCCCGGATACACACCCAGGACGAGACTCGCTAGTCTTACGCAAGCGCACGGTGTAGCGACAAGCGGGTATCGAACACGAGGAGGGAAAATGACAGTGTCTTCTTCAATTCACCTGGCTATAAGAACAGTTGAGACATGTTCGCAATAAAGCGGTCACAGTCGTTCAATTGTATAAAGGAAATATCAAATTAATAAAAACGCCTAGGGGTAGGGAATCCTCGATACAAACCGTATCTCGTCATTGTGATTCGTAGGTTTCACAATTGCTAGACTTGAAATTCAGGTGAACTAGTTGCAACTAAATGTAGAACCAAGCTTATGCTCTCGCGCTATTGCCGGTCTATAGCAAACCTAGGGTAGGGTCCAATCTCTTGCAAACCCTAACCTAGGCAAGCTAGCGTGAAGAACAACATCATCGTTCAATCATATCTCGAGCCCACTCTCGTGCAAACTCGAGCTACGACCTAGGTTGGGATAGTTCCTACCCGTCCAATCTCTTGCAAACGGGTATTGGTATATAATTTCAATCGAAAACCCTAGTTTCGGTCCAATCTCTTGCAAACCGATTCCGAAGAAATCCAATTGTAACCCAATTGGAATTTCTAGGGCTTCCTATCAAGTTGGGATCCAATCTCTTGCAAATCCCAATCGGTATGAATCCCTAGCTATTCGTATTAAATCAATCCCAAACTAACCCTAATCAATTCTAGCAATAATTTCACCAATTCATCACAAATTAGAAATATGGTTCGTGGGGTTCATCCCTACGCCCTAAGACGATAAAACTACTCACAATTCATAATGCAATTCAATGGAAATTCACAAATAAAATCAATAGAATTCATTGCAATATTCAATATATCAATAAAAATGAGGTTTTTGATAGAGAGAGACAAACCAATGAAGTTTCAATAGCATCCAACAAAATAGCACTTTTATCTCTCCCCTAAAAGCTCAATCTAATCTCCTAAAAGTAATCTAAAAAAGGCTGTAAAAAGTTCTGAAAAAGCTCCCTAAACTAGGTTAAAAACTGGGGTTAAATACCCCCCAAAATCGCCCAAAAAACTGTGACAAAATTGCCCCTGCGCAGCTTGAAAATCGCACTTTACGCTACAGGTAGCGCGGCTCACTTGGCCGAGTGACAAATGTCACTCGGCCGAGTGACAGACCCTGATGGATTCCAGTAAGTCTGGACTTTTGGGGGTCGTCTCCTCGGGAGTCACTCGGCCGAGTGACTTTCTTCACTCGGCCGATGGGATTTCTTCACTCGGCCGAGTCGGAACTCGGGGCTGACTGACGGATTACAGTAACTTGGGAATTTTGGTTGCCGTCGTCTTGATGCCACTCGGGCGAGTGGTGTATCCGTGCTCGACCGAGTGGTCTGGCGATGCTCGGCCGAGTACACGCTGATATGGAGTCTGTTGCGTGTCCGATCTGGCCGGTCGAGCGGGCTGTCGATGCTCGGCTGAGTGACCCCTTCACTCTGCCGAGTGACATGCTGAAAATGCCCAATCTTTGTATTTTTGCTCCCTCATCGCTCCGACGACGTTCTTTCTTCTTCCACTCCTCTCCAATCACAGAATTCCCCTCAAAAGAGTCGCGGGTACACTCTAGAGTGGGTGCATCTCAGAATCACTCTAAATCGCTCCGAATCTCCTGAAATTCGACAAAAACAAGAAATTGTGAAAAGCATCGCAATATTGCCGAAAAATCTTGAAAAACGTGATTCGAGCGATCAAAATGGCATGCAAACATGCAGAAAAAGGGGTAAAATATGGAGTGATCAAAATCCCCCAAGCTTACCTCTTACTCGTCCTCGAGGAAGATGAGTAAAAAGCGAACCCGGTGGATAAAGAAAAAATAAAAACGATGGAAAGACGGAAAATGAAAAACGAAAACAAAGTAGAAAATGAAGAGGGAAGTTGCTAGATCATTTTTCTCAGGACGTGGGTTTTGCTTACTCATATAGCGCGCATCGAATGTAAAACACATGTCAAAGACTTTTATCTCGATATCATAGTATAAATGTGCATTTGAAAATAGAAAACCCAAGAATGTCAATATAGCATGAAAAATGGAATAATTCTAGAATTAGCATCGTCTGAAGCATCTAAAGCGGTATACAATATCGTAGATCACACACTTTTCAATTGAATGCTTTCTATAAGGAGTATAAGAGATATCACACAATAGAGTAGTAAAAATAGAAAAGTGTGGTTTTCATGAAATGAGTGCTAAGCGTAGATTTCTGGATTTCGTGAAACTTTATCAATCTTACCGAGTATAAAATATTACTTAGCCTAGGTTGTCATGCACCGTCAAGTATCCACTCTCTCACACAACATTGGATCCTCTACCCCAAGCTTATCCATAAGCGTGGTGGCATATACAAAACAATATTTACATCCCCGTTTCTTATGAAGCTCCAAAAGTCAAAGAAAACAAAAACAAAAGCAAAAGAGGGAAGAAAGAGAGAAAGGATATGAGATGGGATCGTTTTCGAACTTCTTTTCTCTTTTCTTTTCTTATTCTAAAATCTTTTTCTTTTTCTTTTTCTTTTTCTCTCCATTTTTTTTTCAATAACATATATACACAAATGATCCCAAATCAAAAGAGAAGGATACACAAGTATTTTTTTCTTTTTGGTTTTGGGGAATTTGGAGCATGGGATATAGTAACGGGGTGATGCCAATAATAGAATTGCTAAGGGGAGATTTACCAATGATTTTAAAATAGAGAAATAATGTTCAAGATATGTGGAGAAAGAAATAAATGTATCTATCGGTTCACTCTATAGGATGTGCATGACAACTTCAGCAGGGTAATTTAATCTACTCAGTTTAACCTCAAAAAGCAAACTAGTCCAGATATATCAACGCTAGTAAACATTCAATCAACCTGAAGTGAAGCGTACAAATCATGCAATAAGAAGTGATATGAGAAAAGAAAGCAGTACTCCAGATATAAGCAATCAATGCGTGAATTTTGGTGTGTTTTCTACGATAGCATACATATGAATCATCAGACATCAGCTAATAATAGAATTTCATCCATTTTCATACGAAAAAAGAAGTGGGTTACTATTTCTAAATGCAAAGCAGAACATAGCATATGATATCAGAAACAAAAGCTATGACATGACAAATTTAGCATGCATATAGAGAAAAGCTAACACCACGTCATCGTCATCACAGAAAAATCATCTCTAGCAAAAGATGAAAGAAATAAAGATAAAGGAAAACGGAACTATTTACAATGCAGCACACCAAGAAAATAAGAAAAACGTGATGCATGGTAAAAAAAATTGAAAAAGTGATGAAAAATGGGTGCAAAAACGGAAAAACGTGGAAAAACTAAAAATAAAGGTGATGAAAGCAAAAAGTGTGAGAACTCACTCCCCCAAGCTAAAGTGCATAGTGTCCTCAATGTGCAGAGTGTGGCACACCGAGAGACGTTAAATGGGTGGGGAGGGTGAGGATGCATGCATGATAAAAAAAGGAAAAAATGAAAAGAAAATATGATGATGTGAATGATGCATGCAAAGATCGGAGTGATGCAGGTAATGTGTCACCAAAAATACTCTCACTCTCTCCAAAAAAAGATATAAAATGATGTGAGCAAGGTAGGGACCAAAATAGTGAGGGGAGGGGGTGGGGGCAAAAATCTCCAGGACCAGCAGAAAATGGGCAGCATAACGACAAAAAAGATCAATGGCATCAAGGGTGTGCCTAAGTTGGTGGTGCTGCACCATCTCCGTCCTGTGGCGGAGGTGGGGGTGGGGGTGGTGGTCGAGGTGTCGGCTGGGTGGGTGGGTGTAGTGGAGGGAGTCACGCCAGGATCTGATTCAGGCAAGCCTGAATATCGGGAAGCATGGCGACGCGGGACTCCACGGAACTGACCGTGGCAGTGAGAGCCCTAAAATTACCTCTGAGTCCACTCACCGCCCCCTCAAGAGCACGGAGGCTCTGAAGTAGAGTGTCAGGGGGTGGTGGAGCAGGGGGACGAACATGCCTAAACTATGAAGGACGGGGCTACCGCACACGGGTGGAGTAGAGTATGGGGCCGACAGGAAAGTGCGGGAAGGGTGCTGTGGTCACTAGTGGATCCCCAGCCTCAGTGTGAGGCTGGGACACAGGCTGGGACGAGGAGGCAACAACAGTAGTGGTGGAAGACAAAATCGGCGATGAGGCAGCAAGAGAGGTCGGTGACACAGGTGTGAGGACAGACGTCACGACACTCTCGGATAGGACAGCTGCGGTGGAGACAGAAGGGTCGACCACTGGGGAGGAAGTGTAAGGACCAAAAGGTGACACCCCAGCGGACAACAAGCTGGATAGGGAACACACAACAGCAGGGAAGGAAGACTCGCCGCTCTCAAGGATAGTGGGTGGACGCTCGGGAAGAAGTGAGGAAATAGGCTCAACCGAGATAGGCACATCAGTGGTGGGGGTGGTGGAAGACGTGGTGGGCGTGGTGGACGACTCAGCAAGGGTACTCCCGACACTGACAGAAGTGGGGACAGAAGTGTCAGGAGGTGCAGACAGTGCAGGCTCGGCTGAGGGATCACGGGGTCAGCAGGTGCAGGTGGTCCCTGCTCAGCTCCCTCGGCCTCTAGCATGTAGGCGACGGGGATCAGGAGATCCATCGCTGGAAGCTAGTCCCAGTGTGCCGATCCTATATGTGTTCGAGCAGGGCTGGGGAGGATCATGTAATCGGCACTATAGGGACCGTGCAACCATACCCAGTGCCGCTGGCCGTGTGGACGAAGTATCTTCATCTGGGCCATAACGTCTATCGATAGTGCAGTGGGGCCCGGGGCTCGTCGAAGGTCAGCAGGTAGGTCCACGCCGGTCATCAGGGCTAGCAGAGTAATCAGACCGCCGCAACAAATAGGTGAGCGTGTGCCCATCGAAATAATGATGCGGTCTAAATACCAGCTTGCAATATCAATCTCTACGGTGGGGACCAGGTCGTCGCTACCCCTATCCAGAACTCTGGGGCGAGTCATTGCGTAGAGCATGTAGAGCTCAGGCGTAGACATCGTCCCAAGTTCGTACCTCGCAAGGAATGTGGTCGCCATGAGGCGCTGTGCTATGCAGAGGTAGGGGTGTAGGATGGCTGAGGCCTTGGCCCTACTAGGGTCAAAGCCATGGTGGGAGCCCGTGATCCATGTCCAGAACGTGGAAGTGTCAAACGACGGCGGTGGGATGTGAGTGGGTGCGTAGGCTCAGTCGGGGACAAGGACATGAGGCCACTGGAAAAATGCACGAAGCATGTCGAGAGTGATCTCGCACTCTCGATCCATCAGGCGGAAGGTGCATCCTCTAGGGGTCCGGTCAATCGAGCTCAGGACCTCAAGTGTCGGACGGATATAGGTATCCACCGACACAACAAGAAAATCACGCCATCCCACGTTGTCATACAACGTGAGAAGCCCCTCTAGTACCCCTAGGCGGTCAAAGTCTGCTAAGTGTGTGAACCTAGTGGGTACTATCGAGCGATGGAAGATACGCTCGAAACAGGCGCGGTGTGCATCGTTTCAGAACATGATCCCCATCGACCCGACAACGGGAGCCGGAGGTGGGACAGGATCAGCTGGTATAGGCTGTGCATGGATGGGATCGGCGGGAAGCGGCTGTGTGGGTGGAGGTGGACTAGGTGGAGGGGAGTCCCCCCTAGCGTGAGAGGGACCGGCATCATCGGTCCTCTTCCGCTTGGAAGAGGCTCCCCGCGTGCGCGGCCTAGTGCGGGGCATCATATGTGCCGCAAGTGCTCACCCAACAAAAATATAATGCGGCGTGCTCAATAAAAGGAATGAGTGTACCTGAACACGCCGTGAGAGCAAATCAGCAAGTGCGTGCGAAGAGCACCGCCTCCACGAAGCGAAAAGTGCGTCCTGGAGCTCCCCAAAGCTCCCCCAAGATAGCCTGCAAGTCAAAAAACGATATCAGCGGATAATATTCAAAATACATGGGGGAGATGGGGTATAATAGATAGATAAACAAATCAATATGATTTTTGGGCTCAACGGTGTACGGATCAAGTAAAATGGGAGAAAAATTGGAGTTTGGGGGCAAACCGAGGTGATAGGGGGCAAGGGTCGACGGCGCCGGCGAGGTGGAGGCTCGGCCGGCCGGCGGCGATGTGAGGTCGGCGATCGCCGGCGGGGTCAAGCGGATTCGGGCACGGGGGTGTGAGGCAGCGGGCAAGGGAAGTCGAAACAGCGGGGGCTCGGGCGAAAAACGAAAGGATTTGGGGGTTTAGAAAATCGCGCCCGCGCCTCAGCCTATATATGAATTGTTACGACTCAGCCGAGTGACAATGTTACTCGGTCGAGTGCGTAAACAAAAATAAATTTCGAAAAAATCTCGTTCCCACGTACGACTCAGCCGAGTGGCTATGTTCACTCGGTCGAAGGGAGAAAACTCCTTCGGCCGAGTGGCACAAGATACTCGGCAATTTTTAGGCTAGGAGGGTATCCGTTTCCCTCGGCCGAGTGACTAAACGTACTCGGCCGAGTGGCAGTTAATACCAAATGCACAAAAAAGACAGAGAGTTGGTTCCGCAGACTTCCCTGGTTGGTTCCCCACTAGGCCGAATGGGGTCCTTTGCTCGGCCGAGTCGCATATGATACTCGGCCGAGTGGCATGCTGTTTTCTGCTTCGGGGCTCCGTTTTCTCTCTACTCTCTGTTTTTCTTCCTCCAGTTGGTTTCTTCCTCCTCCCAAGGCCTAAGCGCATTCCTGGAGCGCTCTTCCTTGCCTCTATCTTCCTCCATATGAGAGATCTCCTTTTCTCCTTTCCTGTCATAGAAATTAAGACCCGTTGTCACGATTTTTACGGGCAAAAAGACTCAAAACACAAATAAAGTCTAAAATAAAAATAAAAACCAAATAAAAATAATGCAAAAACCATCGGGTTGCCTCCTGACAAGCGCTCGTTTAAGGTCTTGAGTTCGACCCCCTTGGATTTTCAATTAACACGTGATGTTGGGTGCATATGAGATGCACCCGATGAACTTGCCGGGAAGACCGCTTGGATTTGGATCGTGGTGGTGTGTGGCCTTCCTCAGTGCCCCTTCATCATGAGCAATGTTGGGGGATGGCTCCCCCAAGCTTGAGCTTGTTCCGGTCCTTAACTTCACCGGGGACACCGATCTTCGAATCGGTGGAGCTTTCTTCGGATTCTTCAATGTCGAGAGCTTGCAAAGCTCCCGTATTCTCGCGACATCAGCGTCTCCATCATCATTCGCCATGGAGCTATTGGGAGAGTCCTCCATCTTCTCTTCTTCGACCAAATATTGACCTTCTTCGAAGCTGTCATCATAGAGTGCACCGTTGGAGTAGGGGATAGCCTCTTTTATAACCTCGTCAAGGAGGTCCAAGTAATCTAGCTCCTCATGATACGACATGTGCTTCATAGCCTTTGGTATATGGAGCTCGACTTCAATGTTGCCGACATTCAAGGTAAGAGTCCCTTCCCGTACATCGACGATTACACCGACGGTGGCGAGGAATGGGCGTCCAAGTATGAGCGATGTGTCACCCTCCTCCTTGATGTCCATGATCACAAAATCACAAGGCAAGCATATGCCTCCCAGAACTTGGAGTGGGATATTCTCCGTGATCCCAATCGGCCTTGTAATCCGACCGTCCGCGAGTTGAATCCTCATGTCGGTTGGCTTTAAATCCGTGCAGGTATTCAACTTCCGGAACATGGTGAGAGGTATGAGGCTCACACTAGCGCCCAAATCAACCAATGCTTTTTGTAGGGGGACGCCTCCGAGTGTGCAAGGAATCCGGAAACTCCCGGGATCTTTAAATTTGGCGGGCTCCTTCTCCTTCCTAGTAAACCAAGTTCCTTGTTCTACGAGCATGATCTTCTCTTTCCTTTTCCTTCCCGTAATCAAGTCCTTTAAGAACTTCTCATAGGACGGTATTTCCACTATGGCATCAAGGAAAGGGATATTGAGGCTCACCCCTCTCAAGTATTCGAGGAACTTGGCTAGCATCTTCTCGATCTTGGATCTAGCTAGCCGTTGAGGGAAGGGCACCGGTGGCATGAATCAGCGCTCATCAATAGGTTCCTCCACTTTAGATTTTGCTCCTTCTTGCGGCTCCTTCTCCTTTTCCACCCCAATTACCGGCTCGCTCTCTTCTAGAATCTCCACCACGGGTTCCTTGATTTGAGTCATGGGGGAGTGGTATCCTTCCCACCTCTTGTTGTAACCGCAACCACCGCATTGATATGGCCGGTGTTGCCCTGTGGATTTGGCTTGGTTGAGCCGGCAATTGTTGGTTGTTTCTATTGAGCAACACAAGTTGCTCACCAATTTGAGCGACGACGGTGGTGAGAGAATCTTGCCCCGCCTTCAACGTGGTGTTAATCTTTCTCTGCTCCGCCATAAACTCTTCCACCTTAGCTTCAAAATCCAACCGTGGTTGAGCTTGCGGAGGGTTGGGATTTATCCAACCTTGATTATACCCGGGTGGCCTATAAGGTCCCACTTGTTGCCTAGGCGGGAAGTTTTGTTGCGGTGGCCCCCTTGGTTGATAATTTGGTTATGGTGGTGGAGCCCGAGCTTGAGGAGGTTGTTGAGGCGGGGGGTTCAAGGCACCATTATTATTAGCATAAGAAAAACCCGGATGGTTTCTAGCGGTCGGGTTGGCCCAATATCCGGAATTCCCCGTGACATACTGAATTTGCTCCAAAGATCCTTCTCCATGCTCTCCTCCTACATACATGGCTTGGGATTGGTCTTGCCAATCACTCATATGGTTTGTCGGTATGGATGTAGTAGGGGCTCCTTGCGGCTCGGTAATGTATTTCTCCAACCTCTCCACTACCTTGTGGAGGGAGTCAAATTTGCTAGCAAGCTCCGCCACGGCCTTGGCCTCATAAATACTTGTGGGCTTCAAGGAGGACGAAGAATGTCCTCGCTCATCCCCCCACTGTTGGTTGTTGGAGGCCATCTCCTCTAGCAAGGCCGTAGCTTCATCGAGGGTCTTTGACAAAATGGCTCCATTGGCTGTAGCATCAATAATTTGTTTTGTGCCCGGTTGGAGTCCATTGTAGAAACTGTGGACAAGCTCCCAATCTTCAATGCTGTGATGGGGGCATTGATGTTACAAGTCCTTGAAGCGCTCCCACACCTCATAGAGAGTTTCCTATGGTCCTTGCTTGAAGGAAATGAGAGCACTTCTTATCTTCACCATCTTGGAGGGCGGGTAAAATTTGTCGACGAAGGCACTCGCCAATTCATCCCAAGTGGTGAAGATTCCTTCAGCTTGTGTCCTCAACCAATATAAGGCCTTGTCCTTGAGTGTGAAGGGAAAGAGGCGCAGTCTGATAGCATCTATGGAGACGCCCGGCATTTGGAAGGTTGCACATTTTGATAAGAAGAGCTGGATGTGGTAATGAGGGTTCTCATGGAAATTCCCATGAAAAGGGTCTTGTTGCATCAGAACTACCAATCCGGTCTTTAATTCGAAATTTTTGTCGGCCGCCAACTCCGGCATAGCTATGGACGAGGTCGTGGAGGAAGTCTTAGGCCGAAGCCTATCTCTAATGGAAATGATCCTCGCCATTCGCTCCGCCAATTCTTCGGGTGTCTCAGGATGGGTCATAAAATTCCCTTCCGTATTGAGCCTCCTCTCCGCTCTGATCCTCCTCAATGTACGTTCGATCTCCAGATCGTATAGTATTTCTTCGGGGTTCGCCGTGGATCTCGTGTACATGCAAGGGAAAACAGAGTTTCAAAGAAATAGTTAGCACAAGGAAGGGTAAAATAAAAATAGAAATAATAGAACAAAGAAATTACAACAACAATTATTAAAGCTTCAGCAAGCTGCGCAGTGTCCGCTGTCTTCAGCAGTGAATCTCGTGATCTTGGTTCTCTTAGTCGCCTTCTTCAATCTCCAACTAATCTCCTCTGTGAACTCTGCTCAAAACCTAACGTATATTTCACAGACAAGGAAATATACGTCAGCGAGGGTCGCTCGGCAAGATTTAAAAACGTTAGTAATAAATGACCCTCGGCAAGGTGATCATATAGTTTTCAAAGCTTAAGGAGATGAGAAACACAATATCATTCAACAAGTTGAAACATAGCATCAGAAGGGCACATGTGAGCGTAAGCAATGTGTGATGTGCAAAGTAGTGAGCAGGCGAAGTGTAGTGTGCAAGCAGTGAACATGAGTAGTGTGGTGTGCACAGCAATAAGTGTAACGGGCGTAGTGCGTACATCAATATGTATAGCAAGTGTAGTGTGCACAGCAATAGTCGTGACGATGTAGTGTGTACATCAATAATTAATCGTGGCAATAATTTTAACAGGTTTCTCTATAGCATCAACAGAGGTAAAAAGGGTGCATCAATCAGTCAATCAATCTCCTATCTAGTGACAAAGCCCAGTGTCCGAGGGGGAGGTGACCAGCATCACACCCAAGTCAACGGGAGCTACCCGTGACTCTATACTCACCGACCCGGCCAGGTGTCGATCAAGTTCACCACTAGAGTGTAATCCAGCTTTCCAGCCTCTACTACACTAGACTACCCATCCAAGTGTCCATAAGTCAATCCGTAGTTCAATGTTTGCCGTATGACAAACATTCCGTAAATGCCCCACGGGCCCATATCCGTAATTCCCCAAAGGCCCAATAGTCCGTAGTTGCCCGAGGGCACAATAGTCTGTATTTGCCCGAAAGCACAATGTTCCGTAATTGCCCGAAGGCCCATCAACACATTTCATTAGGGGTGTACATTTTTCAAACAATGATGTAACAAGCATAGAGAGCACTTCATGTGCACTTTTAAGGTAGCAATATATGTTCTCTGCTTCATTGCACTGAGGTATAGCCTTTGATAGTAAAAGCAATTCAACCTGTATAGCTAAACTATATTACTAGGTCCGTTGTAATCAGTTCGGATGTTCTTAAGCAGAATATTCATAAGAAGTTATTACTTGGAGGGGTCAAAGACGTTCGTTACTTCTTAAATTTAGCAGACGGTAAAGTACTTGCGCCTTCGAAGAAGTTTATAGAAAGTAATATACTTGCACATTTGAAAATTGGTAGAAGATAAAATTACTCGTAAGGGCTAAATACTTGCGTCTTTGAAAGCAGTTGTAGGAAACTGTATACTTGCCTGAAGCGACGCGATTTTGGGTGCCCACGCGGTCGTATGATAGGCACGGATTTATCTGCGTTACGGATATGAGATATCAAGCCAAAGAACACTAAATCTGCTTACCAACTCATCTTATGCATACTAACTTAACAGGTATACAAGTACCCGTACTAATTCTAACTAAATTATATTATAACAGCCTACATGTCTACACATTATATAGCTAACAATTATAACTTAAAAGTTAATAGAACAACTTATCAGGTATACTATCTATTATCGTATAAGCCACCCCATACATAGTGTTACACTGTGGCGTCAGACACCACTCAGGACTTAGGGGTACCTTTATGTAATATAATTAACTTGTATGTAATATAAAATAAAAGTTACAAAATCTACGTTACATATACATACCGTTCGTCATGCATGCTCCTCTCTTCGTCTTTGTTGTTTTGCAGGCGGGGGCGTCCACTGCAGCTCCGGCGACTGGCCGTGCGGGACTGGCGGGAGGAGGAGGGTGTCGCGGCGGAAGTGGGGCATAGCCGAGGGCACGAGGGCTCGCCGGTGGGGTGTTGGACGAAGGGCAGAGCTGGGTGGCGTTACGAGCTCCGGGAGTACAGCAGCGAGGCACCGGCGGATCACGGGCAGCTCTCTGAAGACAAGGCATGTGCGTTGTCAACCTGGGCTGCGAGGCGAGGTGTTGTTCGCGTGACGTCGGGAGGTGGCGGACGGCGTGCGGTTGTCGGGGTCGGGGCGTTCACTGGAAGCAGGGTCGGAGAACTGATGGCCGGTGGGCGAGGCGATTCGGAGAGCACGGAGCTGTCGTTTGGGGGGGTCGTTGGGAGGAGAGGAGGACGGTGCCGGTTGCGCCGTTGGGCGGTGACGATGGCAGAGGGACTCGGGCTCGGGCTTCAGCGACGGAGGGAGGCGCGCTTCTGACGGAAGATGCGGACGCCGGAGGAGGGTTGATCCCCGAGAGCTTCAGTCGGACGGCGTGGGGCGCTGCGAATGGGTTGAAGGGTGAGGCCGCCGGAGTAAGGGTCGGAAGTCGAAGTGGCGGTGTGGTGAACTGAGGGGGCTTGGGCCGGGTGTTGGCGGTGACGAGGGGCGGAGATGACAGGGCGCCGGAGGAGAGAAGTTAGGTCTAAGGAGGTGCGCGATGGTGCGGTGCTTGGTGGCTTCGTGTGAGGCGCGGAGGAGGCTCGGCGGCGTTGGTTAAGGCTGCAGGGGAGATGTTGTAGGCGTGGTGGCCGCGACGTCCGCGTGTGGGGGTTTAGCTCTAGCGTTAGCGTGGAGAAGAGAATAGGGGTAGGCTGAGAATAGTTGAGAGCAAATCAAAAGGAGGCCTAGGGTTCTTATTATAAAGAATTTGGTAGAGTTGAGGGCTATGGAAGAAGATAGCACGTGGGTGTGTTTTAGGCTTTTAAAGTTTCCCTTTGTGTGTTTTATTTCCTTCAAATAGGCCGTGTGTGTGCAGGTCTAGGCTAGCTAGTGTATAGTTTCCTTTTATATGTTATTAATTGGTGCGTGAATTAAACGGCTATGCGAATAATAAAACTCAATTATTATAGGCAGCTTGAGTCTCAAAAATGAATGGGATTTAATAATAATAATGAGAGGATTCAATTTAAATGAAAGAATTAAAACGTGAGATAATATGGAAAGAGACAAGAACCTAATTGCTATTAAGAGAGGGTTTAAATAGGGAAAATGTTTTGAAATCTTATTAATAGGTTTAAATGAGGTTTATTAGGGAAATAAGGGCTAATCAAGTCTATTAAAAGGGTTCTAACATGGCAAGTATTTTAAACATTTAAAAGTTTTAAATTCAAATTTGAATTTTGAATCGGTAATTGAAATAAATTTAAGAAGATGCATTTTAAAATAATTTTTGAAAGGATAATAATAAGAATAATAATACGTATTAAAAAAACGGTTATGGGTACGGTTTCGGGTACGGGAACAGAAACGTCTAACAACGAATATGAAAAGAATAACACACGAGAAAAAGCAGATAAATGTATCAATAAAAACCGGTCGTTACATCCTACCCACCTTATAAAAATTCCGTCCTCGGAATTTCTTAAGTTAGGTACGGACGAGGAAGAGTCTGATAGAAAAGAAGTCAGGGTATCAAGGAAGGAAGAGACATATGGATGAAAGGAAACTTCTGAATAAAAGTGGTCTAGGATCGAAACAATCAAAACAACACTTAGAATGTAACAGTGCAAGTTAGATGAAATGGTAATAGTAGAAGCGAAAGACTTATCTGAGAAGCGACAAGTAGGGCAAGCACATGATATGAATCATTAAGTGCGATGATGGGTCAGGGTCCAAACGTCACCGTTCATCATTGGCGGATGTCGTGCTCTCCGCTTCCTGCAGCTCCGGATCCTTGTCGAGTGTTATGCCTTCCTACCATGCTGTAAACAAAGTAAATGTTCGCGTACAAGGTTTATCTAGACAGTCTAGTTAATAATGACATCTATATTGTTCCGAATATTTCACAGAAGCAGGACCTGCATGGGCCACCACTAAAACCTGTCACGCCCCGCTTCCCATTATACTTGGGAGCGAGGACGTGAGCGGGCCCGCTTGGGCTGGAGCGGTGAGGCCCCAACCCAATAAGCGTCTGTGTATGACTACTTTGGCAGGTTCTTGCTTGCGAATATTCGGAACAACAAAATAATGTCATCATTATACTTTAACTTTTCCAGATTACATGAACACAAAAATTAAAAGGCCTAGCATGGCCATTACAACAGTTACAAAGAAATTACAACAACAATTATTAAAGCTTCAGCAAGCTGCGCAGTGTCTGCTGTCTTCAGCAGTGAATCTCGTGATCTTAGTTCTCTTAGTCGCCTTCTTCAATCTCCAACTAATCTCCTCTGTGAACTCTGCTCAAAACCTAACGTATATTTCACAGACAAGGAAATATACGTCAGCGAGGGTCGCTCGGCAAGATTTAAAAACGTTAGTAATAAATGACCCTCGGCAAGGTGATCATATAGTTTTCAAAGCTTAAGGAGATGAGAAACACAATATCATTCAACAAGTTGAAACATAGCATCAGAAGGGCACATGTGAGCGTAAGCAATGTGTAATGTGCAAAGTAGTGAGCAGGCGAAGTGTAGTGTGCAAGCAGTGAACATGAGTAGTGTGGTGTGCACAGCAATAAGTGTAACGGGCGTAGTGCGTACATCAATATGTATAGCAAGTGTAGTGTGCACAGCAATAGTCATGACGATGTAGTGTGTACATCAATAATTAATCGTGGCAATAATTTTAGCAGGTTACTCTATAGCATCAACAGAGGTAAAAAGGGTGCATCAATCAGTCAATCAATCTCCTATCTAGTGACAAAGCCCAGTGTCCGAGGGGGAGGTGACCAGCATCACACCCAAGTCAACGGGAGCTACCCGTGACTCTATACTCACCGACCCGGCCAGGTGTCGATCAAGTTCACCACTAGAGTGTAATCCAGCTTTCCAGCCTCTACTACACTAGACTACCCCACCCAAGTGTCCATAAGTCAATCCGTAGTTCAATGTTTGCCGTATGACAAACATTCCGTAAATGCCCCACGGGCCCATATCCGTAATTGCCCGAAGGCCCTATAGTCTGTATTTGCCCGAGGGCACAATAGTCCGTATTTGCCCGAAAGCACAATGTTCTGTAATTGCCCGAAGGCCCATCAACACATTTCATTAGGGGTGTACATTTTTCAAACAATGATGTAACAAGCATAGAGAGCACTTCATGTGCACTTTTAAGGTAGCAATATATGTTCTCTGCTTCATTGCACTGAGGAATAGCCTTTGATAGTAAAAGCAATTCAACCTGTATAACTAAACTATATTACTAGGTCCGTTGTAATCAGTTCGGATGTTCTTAAGCAGAATATTCATAAGAAGTTATTACTTGGCGGGGTCAAAGACGTTCGTTACTTCTTAAATTTAGCAGACGGTAAAGTACTTGTGCCTTCAAAGAAGTTTATAGAAAGTAATATACTTGCACATTTGAAAATTGGTAGAAGATAAAATTACTCGTAAGGGCTAAATACTTGCGTCTTTGAAAGCAGTTGTAGGAAACGGTATACTTGCCTGAAGCGACGCGATTTTGGGTGCCCACGCGGTCGTATGATAGGCACGGATTTATCAGCGTTACGGATATGAGATATCAAGCCAAAGAACACTAAATCTGCTTACCAACTCATCTTATGCATACTAACTTAACAGGTATACAAGTACCCGTACTAATTCTAACTAAATTATATTATAACAGCCTACATGTCTACACATTATATAGCTAACAATTATAACTTAAAAGTTAATAGAACAACTTATCAGGTATACTATCTATTATCGTATAAGCCACCCCATACATAGTGTTACACTGTGGCGTCAGACACCACTCAGGACTTAGGGGTACCTTTATGTAATATAATTAACTTGTATGTAATATAAAATAAAAGTTACAAAATCTACGTTACATATACATACCGTTCGTCATGCATGCTCCTCTCTTCGTCTTTGTTGTTTTGCAGGCGGGGGCGTCAACTGCAGCTCCGGCGACTGGCCGTGCGGGACTGGCAGGAGGAGGAGGGTGTCGCGGCGGAAGTGGGGCGTAGCCGAGGGCACGAGGGCTCACCGGTGGGGTGTTGGACGAAGGGCAGAGCTGGGCGGTGTTACGAGCTCCGGGAGTACAGCAGTGAGGCACCGGCGGATCACAGGCAACTCTCTGAAGACAAGGTAGGGGCGTTGTCGACCTGGGCTACGAGGCGAGGTGTTGTTCGCGTGACGTCGGGAGGTGGCGGACGGCGTGCGGTTGTCGGGGTCGGGGCGTTCGCTGGAAGCGGGGTCAGAGAACTGGTGGCCGGTGGGCGAGGCGATTCAGAGAGCACAGAGCTGTCGTTTGGGGGGGTCGTTGGGAGGAGAGGAGGACGGTGTCGGTTGCGCCGCTGGGCGGTGACGATGGCGGAGGGACTCAGGCTCGGGCTTCAGCGACGGAGGGAGGCGCGCTTCTGACGGAAGATGCGGACGCCGGAGGAGGGTTGATCCCTGAGAGCTTCAGTCGGACGGCGTGGGGCGCTGCGAATGGGTTGAAGGGAGAGGCCGCCAGAGTAAGGGTCGGAAGTCGAAGCGGCGGTGTGGTGAACTGAGGGGGCTTGGGCCGGGTGTTGGCGGTGACGAGGGCCGGAGATGACAGGGCGCCGGAGGAGAGAAGCTGGGTCTAAGGAGGTGCGCGATGGTGCGGTGCTTGGTGGCTTCGTGTGAGGCGCGGAGGAGGCTCGGCGGCGTTGGTTAAGGCTGCAGGGGAGATGTTGTAGGCGTGGTGGCCGCGACGTCCGCGTGTGGGGGTTTAGCTCTAGCGTTAGCGTGGAGAAGAGAATAGGGGTAGGCTGAGAATAGTTGAGAGCAAATCAAAAGGAGGCCTAGGGTTCTTATTATAAAGAATTTGGTAGAGTTGAGGGCTATGGAAGAAGATAGCACGTGGGTGTGTTTTAGGCTTTTAAAGTTTCCCTTTGTGTGTTTTATTTCCTTCAAATAGGCCGTGTGTGTGCAGGTCTAGGCTAGCTAGTGTATAGTTTCCTTTTATATGTTATTAATTGGTGCGTGAATTAAACGGCTATGCGAATAATAAAACTCAATTATTATAGGCAGCTTGAGTCTCAAAAATGAATGGGATTTAATAATAATAATGAGAGGATTCAATTTAAATGAAAGAATTAAAACGTGAGATAATATGGAAAGAGACAAGAACCTAATTGCTATTAAGAGAGGGTTTAAATAGGGAAAATGTTTTGAAATCTTATTAATAGGTTTAAATGAGGTTTATTAGGGAAATAAGGGCTAATCAAGTCTATTAAAAGGGTTCTAACATGGCAAGTATTTTAAACATTTAAAAGTTTTAAATTCAAATTTGAATTTTGAATCGGTAATTGAAATAAATTTAAGAAGATGCATTTTAAAATAATTTTTGAAAGGATAATAATAAGAATAATAATACGTATTAAAAAAAACGGTTATGGGTACGGTTTCGGGTACGGGGACAGAAACGTCTAACAACGAATACGAAAAGAATAACACACGAGAAAAAGCAGATAAATGTATTAATAAAAACCGGTCGTTACACTACCCGTCCAATCTCTTGCAAATGGGTATTGGTATAGAATTTCAATCGAAAACCCTAGTTTCGGTCCAATCTCTTGCAAACCGATTCCGGAGAAATCCAATTGTAACCCAATTCGAATTTCTAGGGCTTCCTATCGAGTTGGGATCCAATCTCTTGCAAATCCCAATCGGTATGAATCCCTAGCTATTCGTATTAAATCAATCCCAAACTAACCCTAATCAATTCTAGCAATAATTTCACCAATTCATCACAAATTAGAAATAGGGTTCGTGGGGTTTATCCCTACGCCCTAAGACGATAAAACTACTCACAATTCATAATGCAATTCAATGGAAATTCACAAATAAAATCAATAGAATTCATTGTAATATTCAATATATCAATAAAAATGAGGTTTTTGATAGAGAGAGAGACAAACCAATGAAGTTTCAATAGCATCCAACAAAATAGCACTTTTATCTCTCCCCTAACAGCTCAATCTAATCTCCTAAAAGTAATCTAAAAAAGGCTGCAAAAAGTTCCGAAAAAGCTCCCTAAACTAGGTTAAAAATTGGGGTTAAATACCCCCCAAAATCGCCCAAAAAACTGTGACAAAATTGCCCCTGCGCAGCCTGAAAATCGCAATTTACGCTACAGGCAACGCGGCTCACTCGGCCGAGTGACAAATGTCATTCCGCCGAGTGACAAACCCTGACAAATTCTAGTAACTTCGGACTTTTGGGGGTCGGCTCCTTGGGAGTCACTCGGCCGAGTGACTTTCTTTGCTTCGGCCGAGGGGACTTCTTCACTCGGCCGAGTCGGAACTCGGGAGTTGACTGACAGATTATAGTAAGTCTGGGATTTTTCTTGTCGTCGTCTTGATGCCACTCGGGCGAGTGGTGTATCCGTGGTTCAGCCGAGTGGGCTGGCGACGATCGGCCGAGTGCACGCTGTTACTCAGTCTGTTGCGTGTCCGATCTGGCCGGCCGAGCGGGCTTTCGATGGTCGGCCGAGTGACTCCTTCACTCGGCCGAGTGACATGCTGAAAATGCCCAATCTTCGTATTTTTTCTCCCTCGTCGCTCCTACGACGTTCTTTCTTCTTCCACTCCTCTCCAATCGCAGAATTCCCCTCAAAAGAGTCGCGAGTGACACTCTGGAGTGGGTGTATATCAGAATCACTCCAAATCGCTCCGAATCTCCTGAAATTCGACAAAAACAAGAAATCGTGAAAAGCATCGTAATATTGCCGAAAAATCGTGAAAAACATGATTCGAGCCATCAAAATGGCATGCAAACATGCAGAAAAAATGTGTAAAATATGGAGTGATCACTATCCCATGGTCGGCCTTCACAGCGTGCTCAGCCTCATCGTTACACTAATCACTTATCATACAACCTACCCTAATTCTCATCCCAATCATAACCACTGTGCCCTCGGTTCCCCTTAATACAAATTCATTGTATGCGAGTTTTACCCCGCAACAATTGGCGTCGTCTGTGGGAACGAAGGATCACACCCATGCCAAATTCCATACCCATCAACCGGAACCCCGACCATGACAAAGATACCATGGATCAAGAATCACATTCTCACCCAAGGACTCTAGCGACTAATCCACCCCCCGAGGCAGAGGTCGAAATTGTCCAGGCCTCGGCCCGTGCTGTACAACAAAGCTTTGAGACTTTCACTAAGATGATGGAAGGCTTTATGGAGACTAGGACCGAAGCACCCCCTGGCCTCTCTCAGCCCCCGAACGTGAGGCAAAATATTCACCCTCAGTTCGATGAAGAAGTGGGACAGAGAGGGCTCGCTGAGGAGATAGCGGCCCAACAAGAGGCTCTTGGACGAAGAGATGGAGGCCGCACGGCTGCACAAATGCCAGGAAGAAGCGACTGTTGCTCAAAGACGCCTAGATGAAGTAGCCGAGGCCACCCAGCAAGCCCGCCTCGATGAAGAAGCCACTCGTCGCCAGCTCTGTTTCATCATCCCAGAGCACGAAAGGCTCTGGCGGGAGAATGGGGAGAACTGGGAGATCCCAGAGATGTCGACCTCGGGCCAATGGTGCAGGAACGCGCGTAGCCCGTCGTTTGCCGGGTCCCCACCTCGAGGTAGGAGCCCTCCGCGATGGCCCCCTCCTCGTCGGAGCGGGGAGACCGTCGCCACTGAGGCCGGGACCGAAGCCGCACCCCAGATCGCTTCACGAGGAAGCCATCCGTCAGCAACTCTACTTCCTCGCCGCAGAGTTGCTTATAATTGGTTATTTCCTACAATAACCACCCTTAAAGCATATAAATAGGACCCAATGGTAAGGCATTCATTCCACACTTTCCATGCCATAAGTTTGCACAAGGCATCTTATGTTCTTCTTCTCCCTTCCATTAAAATCCTCTTCTAGTTAGAGATTTAGGCGGTGAAACTCTGCTTCGATCCTCTGTGACGAAGTATCGACCGTTGTGGCGAATCCAAGGGCGAAGTTCTGAGATTACGGTGCCGCGTACGCTAGCGTAAGTCTCGACTTTATTATTCGATCCTAACGTCCTTGTTTTGTCAGGATCCAACATTGGTATCAGAGCCACACGGGTTCGCCCTGGTCAAACCGCCGCCCCGTCGAACCGATGAACGAGGCGTTGTCTTTTTCACGAATGGGTATCCTACCATTATGGATATGGTAGGAACGCTTCGTGACGGAGAGAACGCAGCAGTTGTTCTTTTCACGTTGGGGTCTTCTGTCATTACGGAAATGGCAGGACCTCTCCGTGACGGGAAGAACCGACCATTCATATCGTCAAGCTCGCACTCTTCATGGATGCTGAGTCTCCATTCATAGGGAATGTGAACTCTCTTCAAGTGGAGCGTGTAGTTTACGAACTTTAAAGTATGTTATTTTTTCATTTTGGCACACGGCCATTAGAAAATAACTACTTTCTCGACGAACGGGTGCTTCATCGACGAACGGGTGCTTCATCGAGAAAGATGATGGTAGTTATCCCCATCAGAGAAGATGAACTTTGGTGCATGATCACCAAGGCAAAATGGGCTATGGAGGCAATGCATCCCCCCTCCCCATGCGGAGGGGGTTGGCTACGGCCAAGTGACAACGAAAACCACCCCACCGGGGGGTGTGTGTGCGGCAACCCCATACAAGGGGGTGGCCTTCCATGGCCATATGGGCCATGGCCGGCCAAGGCCAAAGGGCCAAGGCCGGCCAAGGCCAGGCCGACACTGGCCGGCCACGGCCAGGGCCAGGAGGCCCTGCCCGCGGCCAGGCCAGGGCCAGAGGGCCGCGGCCAGGCCAGGGCTGGCCGGCCTCGGCTAGGGCCAGAGAGCCCTGGCCGAGGCCAGGCCAGGGCCTAGCCGGCCTCGGCCATGGCCAGAGAGCCCTAGCCGCGGCCAGGCCAGGGCCTGGCCGGCCCTGGCCGGAAGCCAGGGCTTGGGCCAGGCCACTGCCGGCCCTGGCAGAGGCCAGGGCCGGTGCCCTGGCCGGAAGCCAGGGCTTGGGCCAGGCCCCTGCCGGCCCTGGCAGAGGCCAGGGCCGGTGCCCTGGCCGGAAGCTAGGGCTTGGGCCAGGCCCCTGCCGGCCCTGGCAGAGGCCAGGGCCGGTGCCCTGGCCAGGGGCCAGGGCCCTGCCGGCCCTGGCAGAGGCCAGGGCCAGCGCATTGGCCTCTGCCAGGGCCCTGCCGGTCCTGGCAGAGGCCAGGGCAGAGCCTGGCCAGCCCTGGCCGGCTCTGGCCGGCCTCGGCCAGGGCAGAGGCCCTTGGCCGGCCCATGGCCAGCCTCGGCCAGGGTAGAGGCCCTGGCCACCGGGGGTGCCAGATCCTTGGTCGGTATTGGTCGACCAATCCGGGATTTTTGGTCGACCAATTCAGCCAGAGGCCTTGCCAGTAGTTTTGGCCCCGGCCACCTGCCGACTAGCCCATACGGGGCAAACGACAGTCGTCTGCGGTAAAATTCTCCTATACGGGGGGAAGCGCCTGGATCCATACGGGAGCCGACGACAATGGCTTGCAGAAAAATCCCCAAAGGGGGGATCCGGCCTTGGTACAAGTACGACTTATCCCGGCAAATGGAAAGGGATTACCGTACATTTCACTAGTATCATAAGGGTACTAAGTTGGAATATCGCATTTTTCCCAAGGGGGGATCCGGCTTTGGCCAAGTTGCGATGGCAATTCTCACTTCGGAAGGAAGATGAATTCGGCCTTGGCACGGCACGACCCCGGCAATGGCCGGGAAATTGTCGAAATATTTTGGCTATGACACCATATAATGGGGTATAGGCCTTGCAAAATACGTTTGCAAAATGCATTTGAAAAATACATTTTCAAAATACTGCGAAATACGTTTGCAAAATATTTTTGAAAAATACGTTTTCAAAAACGCTTTTCCGCTGCAAAGTACTATAAGAGTACTATTATTTGATAAAGTGATGGGGAAATGTTGAAAGTTACTCTAGATGGTGATTGGAAACGTAGTGACCTTTCCGATTCTAGAGTAACATCTTCAATATTTTTCGAAAGTAAATTATCAAATTATAAATATCATTCCAAGTGGGAGTTGAAATTAGAACTATCCAAATAAGATATTCTATTATCATTTCAAGTGGGAATTATATTTTAAAGAATTTTTAATGCAATGTTTTTGATCAAACCTTCGGTTTTGTGTCTTTTGCAGCATTTTAAAAGTAAAATGTCTTCCGCTTCAAAGAATATCGTCGCTGAGTTAAACAGAGGTGAAAAACTCAACGGCGATAATTACAAACTTTGGTCCATCAAGATACAATACGTTTTAGAGGAGCAAGAAGTGCTCGAAACTCTAAAGAACGTAACGATTGAACCCGAGTTGGGCACTACGGCCCAACACAGACGAGACAAGGAAGCTTTTGATGCTTGGTCTCGGAAGAACAAGATAGCACGCATTACGTTATTAAGCAGTATGGCTGATGACATAATGCGCATCTTCCGAGAGCATGACTTAGCCATGGACATATGGTCCAAGCTTGAGGAGAAGTTTGGTGGCACATCGGTGTCCAAACTTCGTTCTTTAACTATAAGATTTGATTCATACAAGAAACGTCCAGATCATTCCATGGGGAAACATCTGCGACATATGGCGAATCTAATCTCAGAGTTAAAGGATGCAGGTCATGTGCTCACTGATGAGCAACAAATCCAAGCAGTCATACGTTCCCTACCAAATGGGTGGGACCAAATGAAGATGCATCTCACTCATAATGAGAGCATCAAGACTTTCAGCGATGTTTCTAAGCACCTCGAATTAGAGGAAGAGCAGCTTGCGGCTGCCAAGCCAAGTGCAGAAGTGCACATGGTTGCTAGTTTCTCACACGGGGGAAAGAAACGTAAAGATCATTCGAAGTCTTCTAATGAACGTAATAAGCAACCTGAGTCTACCAAAAAACCCAAACATAAGGGTGAGCACAAGAAATGGCACAAGAAGAAAGACTTGAAGAATATCAAGTGCTTCAAGTGCAACAAGCTCGGTCACTATGCTCGTTCGTGTACGAGTGGAGGTGACGAGGTAACTTGTAATACTAGTTACATATGTGTTTCTAGTTCAATATTTCTTGTGGAATCTAATCCATTTTGGATAATTGATTCAGATGCCACCGACCATATAGCAAGGGACAGACGGTCCTTCGTGGAGTATCACCGGATACCCCAAGGAATGAAGTGGATCTATGTAGGAAACAACACACGTGTTGAAGTGAAAGGCGTTGGGACTTGCAAGCTAGTCTTGGACAACGGCCGCACTCTCCTACTTCATGATGTTCTCTTCGCTCCAGATATTCGAAGGAATATAATATCTGTGGTCATGTTAATGGGTCTTGGTTATAGCTGGTTTTTTCATGATTGTAAAGTGGACTTGTGTTGTAATAATTCCTTAATTGGTACTGGGTATGTATTTAAAGGATTTATTGTATTAAATACAATGTATGATTCATCTGATTGTAATGAAAATTTCCTTGTTACAAATTCTTCGACTTATGAGTCTGATATAATTTGTTGGCACGCAAGGCTTGGTCATATTGGACCAACACAAATGGATAGACTTGCCAAACGTGGCCTTCTATCTAATGTTTCAAAGGTTGAAATGTCGACCTGCGAACATTGCCTTGTGGGGAAATCTTGTCGCAAGCCGTTTGGAACCGGCACAAGGGCCGAGGTTCCATTACAGCTCATCCATTCAGACATATGTGGTCCGATGAATGTCAAGACAAGACGCGAAAAGTCCTATTTCATCACTTTTATTGATGATTTCACCCGATTCGGACATATCTATTTGATATCCCACAAAAGTGAAGCATTAACCTGCTTTAAAAACTATATGAGTTTAGTGGAGAATCAATTAGATCGCAAGATTAAGGTCTTACGAACCGATAGGGGCGGTGAATATCAATCAACAAGTTTTAAGGAACTTTGTGATGAAAAGGACATAGTACATCAGGTAACTATGCCTTATACTCCTCAACAAAATGGTGTTGCAGAAAGGAGGAATATGACTTTAATGTAAATGGTCCGTTCAATGATGGCGCAAGCTAACTTACCAATTACCTTTTGGGGTGATGCATTATTAACGGCCACTTTCATTTTGAACTGCGTACCCTCGAAATCAGTTAGCTCCACTCCTTATGAGTTGTGGAACCAAAGGTCTCCGGACTTAAACATTTTAAAACCTTGGGGATGTGCATCCTACGCACATATTTCCTCCCATAAGTATGGCAAACTTGGGCCAAAGGGAAGGAAATGTATTTTTATACGATACGCAAAAAACTCCAAAGGTTATGTTTTCGTTAGTCAGGAAGACAATGGTGGTCTAATTGAATTTGAGTCGAGGGATGTCACTTTATTGGAAAACGAGTTTCCAAGACAGGGCGAGATAAGTCAGGACTTATCTCTATTTGAGATTTATGATCAAGATGGATTACCTCATTCGAGTGGGAGAATTCTTGGTGAAGACGAAAATATGTTTCAAACTTCACCAATGGATGATACGAATGACGCTAATCCTATTCCATATGGGAATAATGATCCAAGTGGGAGCATTTCTAACAACATTCCAAGTGGGAGTGATATTAGAATTGATCTAAATTCAAGTTAACAAGGACTTGAAGAATCTCAAATACGACGTAGTAGTCGTACAAGGTTGGCTCCTCTAAGATTTGAGGATGAATTTCCGCAAACCTTTATGACTTTACTACAAGATGATGACGAGCCTGCTACTTTTAAACAGGCCGTATCATGCCCTGCAAAAGACAAATGGATGGAAGCGATGAAGGAGGAATTGGAATCCATGAAAGTTAACCAAGTCTGGGACTTAGTTGACTTACCCAGAGGACGTAGAGCAATTGGGAACAAATGGGTTCTCAAGATCAAGCATAAGGCTGATGGCTCTATAGACAGATATAAAGCTCGCCTTGTCGCGAAAGGTTTTATGCAACAGGAAGGGATAGACTACGAAGAGACCTTCTCACCTGTTGTGCGTTTTACCTCGATTCGCCTGATTCTGGCAATGGTAGCTTGCTTAGACCTCGAATTACATCAGATGGATGTAAAGACTGCCTTTCTCAATGGAGAATTGGACGAGGAGATCTATATGGAACAACCAACAGGGTTTGTAAAAGGAGGAAACGAACATAAGGTTTGTAAACTTCGTAAGTCCATATATGGTCTTAAACAATCCTCGAGGCAATGGTATATACGATTTCAAGAAGTTGTCTTATCAAATGGGTTTTCCATGCTTGATGAAGATAACTGCGTATATATCAAGAGGATTAAGAGCAAGTACGTTATTATGTCTCTATATGTAGATGACATTTTAAATAGCCGGAAATGACAAGGGCTTTGTGATGGATATCAAGGCTGGGCTTTCATCAGTTTTTGAGATGAAAGACATGGGAGAAGCCGCATATATCCTTGGAGTTAAGATTTCAAGGAATCGTTCGAAGAAACTTCTTTCTCTTTCACAGGAGACTTATATAAAGAAGGTTTTAGAACGTTTTAATATGCAGGACTGCAAGTCCATTGATACTCCTATAAGCAAGTACGACAATTTATGTCTGAAATCATGTCCAAAGAACCAAAAGGAAAAGGAAATTATGGAAAAAGTTCCATATTCCAGTGCAGTTGGTAGTCTTATATACGCTAAGATGCGTACAAGACCGGACATCTGTTTTGCCGTTGGAATGGTAAGTCGTTACCAATCCAACCCAGGGCAAGAACACTGGAAAGCGGTTAAGAGGATAATGTAGTATCTTAAAGGAACTGCAGACTTGCAAAAGACTATGATAAGACCAAGAAGGTGGACATAAGGTACATATCTACGCATGAGATGATAGCGGATCCGCTTACGAAGGCGATCCCCAGAGATGTGTTTTACAAACACTTATCATCCCAAGTATTGCGTAAGAGCTGAGTTGTACCAATGTAAATTCCCATGTCTGTAAATGATCAAATTTAATAAAAGAACAAAGTTCTTTTCAACATTGCATATGAATTTCTTAAGAAATGTTTGTGTACATTTTTGAAATCTCAGCTGAATTTTAGTATGTCGGACAGATTAAGGTTGGCTTTCTCACATGAGCAACCGCCTTTATTTTATCAGACGGGTAAAATAAAGATGAGACCTGTTTAAAGTCAAAATCGTCAGACGGACGATTTAGAGTCATGACTTAAACAAAATGGTCGTATGAAAGATCTGCATCATATGGATGTTTTCAAACGATCTAAGAGGATTTTGAAATCCTATCTGTCTTGTGCGGGATGTGAGTCCAGAAGATTATTTTAGTAGTAAAAGGGACTCAAAGTCAGACATTGTGGTGTCTGGTTATCATCCTTACAACATCATTAAGACATACGCTCCCTGGGAAAGGAGTGATGTTGTAATACGTATTCATACTACGTATGCATTTTGACCATTGGGTTAGAATAGTAATTGTGTTTACTATTATGTGAGACCCAAAGACCACATGGGTCTTAACTCGTTACCCTTATGGACTCTAATTGGTTCCTTAAGATTTGACTGGGTGATTGCTATCTTAGCATGTTGCTTATGGACTATGGTTAATTCGGTCCGGCGGGGCATGTTAGAAAAGCGAGTCAAGTCAAGATCAAAAGGATCGCAAGAAGAGGAAGATTAATTTCATATTCACATTTGGACTTTAGAGATTCAAAGCTGGCCAGCCAATTGTAATCCAGATGGGATTCAATTGTTGAATATAAAGTATAAGAAATGTGAAGAAATAATCTAGGGTAAAGCATGCGTTGATCTACTCAACTTTGCACCTCGAGGAGTGTTGTGTATCTCTAACAAGTGCACAACAGCGGACTCTATGCGCATGACGATCACACGGCCTATTTCTCGGTATGACAAACAAAGGAGATAAAGGAAAAGATGTTTCCTTACAATCCCCTCAAGTGTGAGTGGGAGATGTTGGATATGGACGTCATGAATACACCCATGAGGGGATGTATGAGGGTATACGGACCTCAGATGTCACGTTCACGAAAGTGTGCACGAAGGGAACCTTTTCTCGTGTGAAAAGGACCACTCGATAAGTGGAAAAAGCCACTCGATAAGTGGAAAAAGTCACTTTATAATTGCATAAAGGCACTTGATAAGTGAATGAAGAAGAGGATAAATGAATGTGCTAATATAGGCTAATAAGCTTATAATTGGTTATTTCCTACAATAACCACCCCTAAAGCCTATAAATAGGACCCAAGGGTAAGTCATTCATTCCACACTTTCCATGCCATAAGTTTGCACAAGGCATCTTATGTTCTTCTTCTCCCTTCCATTAAAATCCTCTTCTAGTTAGCGATTTAGGCGGTGAAACTCTGCTTCGATCCTCCGTGACAAAGTATCGACCGTTGTGGCGAATCCGAGGGCGAAGTTCCGAGATTACGGTGCCGCGTACGCTAGCGTAAGTCTCGACTTTATTATTCGATCCTAACGTCCTTGTTTTGTCAGGATCCAACACGCGAGAGGCTCCGGAGGGAGAATCAGGAGCATCGGGAGATCCCGGGGTGTTGAATTCGGGCCGACGATACGGGAATGCCCGCAGTCTGCCCTCAGTCGGATATCTACCGTGCGGAAGGAAACCTCCGCTACGACCACCACCTCCCTCCCCGGGGCGTGATGACCGTCGACAGCCAAGGCGGGACCGAAGCTGAACCCCAGAGAGGCAGAGGGAGCGCACGCTTGAGCGCCCCGCTTACCCGGGGGAGGCAACGCCGCTGGCACAACAGATAACTTTAGCCCCGAGACCCGCAAGGTTCAAGGCCCCCCACCAAGCGACCTACAACAGAAGAGGCGACCCCCTCTCACACGTGCAACAGTACCAATGGGCGATGAAGATGCAGGACATGGACGACACATTCCTTTACCGGGGGTTCCAGCAGAGTCTGTGTGAGTCGGCCCTAGAATGATACCATGGCTTGCCTGCGAGGTCCATCGAGAACTTTGGCGAGTTATCTCACAAATTCTGCCAGCAATTCTGGTCCGGGCGCACGAGGAATAAGCCAATGGACTACCTCTGCACGATATTCCAAGAGGAAGGGGAGACGATTGGGAAGTACCTACGCCGCTTCCAGGACGAGAAGTAGGGTGAGGTAGCCTGCGACGACGAAGTGCTCATGCTGGCCTTCAAGGCGGGACTGAGGAACCAAGGCCTCCACAAATCCTTGCTCTGAGACCCGCCTGCCGACTACGACGCGCTAGTCTCTCTGGCAGAAAGGTACACGCTGAGCGAGGAGGCTCTCGATGCAAAGAAACAGGTTGCCCAGGCAGGGACGTCCCAAGGTGAGCCTTGGTCCTATCCCAGGCAGAGGCAAGAAGACATGCCCCGGGGCCGTGACCAGCTGGCTCAGTCGAGATACGACCCAGTGGGGCATCACCTGTAAGATCACCCAGGCCCAGTGGGAGAATTCGCCCCTGCCAGAGAACCCGCGCGGGGGATCCCGAGGTTAGAGGCACCCCTGCGGGCCCAATACACGTAGCTCAACGCCCTAATGATAGAGGTGTTGGCTGCAGCGACAAGAGCCGGGCTGCTACTGGACCCGCCTAGAGAATTGAAGTCAGACCAAGCGAGGCGAGATTTCCAGAAGTATTGTCGGTACCACTGGGATCATGGTCATGATACCAAAGATTGCTTCACCCTTAAGAGGGAGATCGAGCGGCTGATCCAAGCAGTTCACCTTAGGGGCTTTATCGAGGGCAGAAGGCCGATCCGAGAAAAGAGAGCTCCATGAGGAGCATGAAGGCCGGACCCACCCCCAAGCAACGAGCGAGAGGCGCTGCACCTGCCAAGGGCGGTCATGCGCATAGATGTGATATGCGGTGGACCGTCCTTAGGGGGAGTGTCGTCATCAGGCAAGAAAGCGTACACGCAACAGGTGATGGCGACGGACCTAGGCGGTGATGTGAAGCGGAGAAGGGTGGCTCGACCTCCCATTACTTTCACTGATGAAGACCTGGAGGGATTCAAGCTACCGCATGCCGATGCCATCGTCATCGAAGTGTAGATTGGGACGACCATCATCAGTCACCTCCTGATCGACACCGGAAGCTCATGCGACATTTTGTTCATGTTGACAGTTGAGAGGATGGGGCTGAAGCAGGTAGACTTAAGCCCTTGCATGGGACCCATCGTCGACTTCACTGGCCACTCGATTTCCATTGCCGGGGTAATCACCTTGTCGGTATCGCTCGGGGAAGATCTGAGGGTCGTCACGCACATGACACAGTTCGTTGTCGTCGAGATTGTATTGGCATACAACGGGATCATAGGGTGACCTTACATGACGGCCATTGAAGCGCTTCCCAGCCTGCTCCATCAGATGGTCAAATTCCAGACTTCGCGAGGGGTGGGGCTGGTGCGGGGGAGATAGAAGCTATCTCGTAGCTGCTACGTGGGGTCGACCAAGCATAATGGTCTGGAACAGGCCTTATCGGTCGACCTCCTCGATAAGAGAGAGGACTATTGCAACCCGCGACCAACTCCTGTGGAGGAGGTCGAAGAAGTACCCGTGGCTGCGGAGGAGGGCAAGACTGTCTCTACTGGCACGAAGCTCCCGGCCTCTCTGAGGGCAGACCTCACCAACCTCCTCAGAGAAAACGTGGACATATTCGCGTGATCGCCCTCGGACATGCCTAGAGTTGATCCTGCAGTGATCTTTCACAAGCTGAATGCGGACCCGGAATCTCGACCGGTCCGGCAAAAGAAGAGGAGCGCAGGAGGAGAGAAGACGAGGGCAGCCGGCGAAGAGGTGGAGCGGCTTCTTCAGGCCAAGTTCATCAGGCCGGTGAGCTATCCGGAGTGGCTTGCCAACGTCTTCTTGGTGAAGAAAGCCAACGGGAAGTGGCGCATGTGCGTCGACTTCACGGATCTCAATAAGGTGTGCCTGAAGGACAGCTTCCCGCTACCGAGGATCGATGACCTAGTCGACCAGGCATCCAGTTACGAGTTACTGAGTTTATGGACGCGTTCTCGGGCTACAACCAGATCCTGATGGCTAAGAAGGATGAGGAGAAAACGTCCTTCATCACCGACAGTGGTACCTTCTATTACACGAAGATGCCATTCAGACTGAAGAACGCCGGGGTGACCTACCAGCAGATGGTGGACAGGATATTCAGCTCACAGGTCGGGCAAAATCTCAAGGTCTACATCGACGACATGCTGGTTAAGAGCAAGAAGGCCCCAGACCACCTCGCCGACCTACGGGAAACGTTCCAGAAGGTGCGCCAATATGACCTAAGGTTGAACCCGGTGAAGTGCATCTTCGGCATGCAATCAGGGAAATTCCCTGGCTTCATGATAACGAAGCGAGGAATCAAAGCGAACCCTGATAAGGTGTCAGCCCTTGTTAATATGGCGGAGCCTCGGACCATCCGAGACTTGCAGCGGCTGAAAGGCAGGATCGCGGCGCTGGGGGGTTCCTGTCGAAGTCCACGGAGAGATCGCTCCCATTCTTCAGAGTCTTGCGAACGGCCCTCAGCACAGCTAAAACCGATAGAAAGGTGATCCAATGGGATGATGCTTGCGCACGAGCGTTTACGGAGCTGAGGGCTTACCTACAGAGCCCGCCGCTGCTCGCTAAGCTTGAGGAGGGAGAACAGATGGGGTTGTACTTGGCCACCAACGAAGAGGCTATCAGCTCAGTCCCGATCAAGGAAGAGAAGGGCGTGCAGCGACCGGTCTACTATGCGAGTCGGGTGCTCCGAGATGCAGAGACCCGCTACAGCCCCATAGAGAAGGTCGCCTACTGTCTGATCAAAACGGCGAGGAAGCTCCGGCCCTACTTTCAGGCTTACACCATCGCTGTCCACACCAACCTACCACTAGAGAAGAACCTGAAGAGGCTAGAGCGATCGGGCAGAATGCTTAACTGGAGCGTCGAGCTCAGTGATCTCGATATAGTATACAAGGCCTGGACGGCGATCAAGGGCCAGGCTCTGGCGGACTTCATGGTAGAATGCACTGTCGAAGACCCTCTGGAGGGACTGTCGGGCGCTCTGCCGTCGGTTGCCTGTCAAAGAGTGCTAGGAGTAGCCGGATCCTCGAGGCCTATCCAAGAATAAGTGGGCAGACTGTGGATCGTTCACGTCGATGGGTCGGCCTCGGGATCTGGGACAAGGGCATGCATCGTCATCCAAACTACCGACGGATGCCTGCTAGAGTATGCCCTGCGCTTTAGATTCCCGGCAACCAACAACGTCGCGGAGTACGAGGCTACGATCAATGGGTTGAACTTTGCTGAGCTCTGGGGGCGACAAACGTTCTGTTGCTGAGCGAATCGCGGCTCGTCGTCCAACAGATCCAAGGAAGCTTTGAAGCCCGGGAGGAGATGATGAAGTACTACCTTAGGCGCATCCAGGTCGAGCTCCAGAAATTCAAGAAGACAGAGGTCCAGCACTTACCTCGCTCCAATAATCTCCGAGCCGACGCCTTATCAAAGCTGGCCTCCTCCTCCCCGACCAAGATTGGGAAGGCCATCTATGTCGAGAACCTGCTGACGCCTATCATCGAAGAAGAAGAATCAATGTGCGTCGGCCAAGCGGCGACGTGGATGAGCCCAATAATGAAGTACTTAGAGACAGAGGCCCTGCCTGAGGAGCGGCTGGAGGCCAAGAAGATCGAGAGGTGGGCCCTGTCGTTTGTGCTCTTTGACGGGGTGTTATACCGCCGGCGCCGCGTGAGCTTCGACGTCCTGCCTTACCTGAAGTGTCTGGGGCCGGAGCAAGCTGAACAAGTCATCCGCGAGGTGCATGAGGGCTTCTGCAGAAACCACTATGGCGGTCGCACTATCGCCCATAAGATAGTGCACCAGGGGTATAACTGGCCAACCATGATCCACGACATGGCCCGGTACGTCAAGAAGTGCGAGGCATGCCAGAAGTGTGGCAGACACATAGCGGTGCCTCTGGCCAACCTGGTGCCTATCCTAAGCCCGGTCCCTTTCACCAAGTGGGGGCTCGACCTCCTTGGACCCTTCCTGAAGGCCTTCGGAGGGAGGAAATACCTGGTCGTCGCCATTGACTACTTCACCAAATGGGTCGAGGCCGAACCTTTGGCGCCCATCGCATGGACGGACATGAAGAGCTTCATTTGGAAGTCCGTGATCTGCCGCTTTGGGATACCCCGTGCCATAGTGACGGATAGCAGAAGGCAGTTCAATTGTGAGGGCTTCCGAGTTTCTGCTTAGGCTGGGGGATCAAGCTTCATTTTGCATCTGTTGCCCACCCTCAGTGCAATGGGATGGCAGAGGCAGCGAACAAATGCATATGGGCCCCCCCTGAAGAAGAAGGTCGACGACGCTCTCGGAACTTGGGTGGACGAACTGCCGGGCATTCTCTGGTCGTATTGCACAACCCACAAATCTTCGACCGGAGAAAGCCCGTTCATGCTGGTGTTTGGATCGAAAGCGGTCGTCCCCGTGGAGGTTGGAGAGGAAAATCTTCGACTTCGATACTTCGACGAAGATATCAATGGAAAAGGCCTCGGCCCGAGCCTTGAGCTTGTTGACGAAGTAAGAGATCGGGCACTGACGAACCTCGTCCGGCACAGCCAAAGATGGCCCGACACTACAACTCCCGAGTGAAGAAGCGGGGCTTCAGCATCGGTGACTTAGTCCTCAGAGACACGACCTTTAAACCAGAGACCGCTCGTCGAGGGAAGCTGGCAGCGAAATGGGATGGGCCCTACGAAATCATCGACATCGTCGGGCCGGCCACATATATCCTGGCAACCCTAGACGGAGGCGAGCTAGCTCACCCGTGGAATGCAGAACACCTATTGAAATACTATCAGTGATTGTGAGTTTTTAATAAAATACTTTCTTTTCTGCACACTTTCAAGTTTTGCCATCTCCACTCGAAATTTTTTCAATTTAACGCATAAGACTTCGGGGCAGGATCCGTCCTCGCCACCCAAACCGGAGAAGGGCACGGGCCGAGCTACACGCTCGCTCCCCCTCAAGCAAAGACTCTGGGGCAAGCTTAAAAAGCTTCGCCACCCAAACTGGTGAAAAAGGGCATGGGCCGAGCTACGACTCCCTCTCCCCTCAACTGAAGACTCCAGGGCAGGATCTGTCCTCGCCACCCAAACTAGAGAAGGACACGGGCCAAGCTACGCGCTCGCTCCCCCCGACTCCGGGGCAAGCTTAAAAAGCTTCGCTACCCAAACTAGAGAAAAAGGGCACGTGCCGAGCTACGGCTCCCTCCCCCCTCAACTGAAGACTCTGGGGCAGGATCCGTCCTCGCCACCCAAACCGAAGGAGGGCATGGGCCGAGCTACGCGCTCGCTCCCCCCTCGAGTAAAGACTCCAGAGAAATCTTAAAAAGCTTCGCCACCCAAACTGGAGAAAAAGGGCACGGGTCGAGCTACGGCACCCTCCCCCCTCAACTGAAGACTCCGGGGCAGGATCCGTCCTCGCCACCCAAACCGGAGAAGGGCACGGGCCGAGCTACGCACTCGCTCCCCCCTCAAGAAAAGACTCCGGGCAAGCTTAAAAAGCTTCGCCACCCAAACTAGAAAAAAGGGCATGGGCCGAGCAACGTCTCCCTCCCCTCCTCAACTGAAGACTCCGGGGCAGGATCCGTCCTTGCCACCCAAACCGGAGAAGGGCACGGGCCGAGCTACGCGCTCGCTCCCCCCTCGAGCAAAGACTCCGGGGCAAGCTTAAAAAGCTTCGCCACCCAAACTGGAGAAAAAGGGCACGGGCTGAGCTACACGCTCGCTCCCCCCTCGAGTAAAGACTCTGGGGTAGTATCCGTCCTCGCCACCCAAATCGAAAAAGTGCACGAGCCGAGCTACACGCTCGCTCCCCCCTCGAGTAAAGACTCTGGGCAAGATTAAAAAGCTTCATCACCCAAACCGGAGAAGAAGGACACGGGCCTAGCTATGCGCTCGCTCCCCCCTCAAGTAAAGACTCCGGGGCAGGATCCATCCTCGCCACCCAGACCGGAGAAGAGCACCGATGCCCAAACCGGGGTAGGCCTCGCGCAGGGCTAAAACCTCCGGTCAATACATGGCCTCGAGAAAGTACACCCTCGATGCGACTTGTCATCGCAAAAGGACAATCGGTAAGCCCGCCATTAATGACGACACGCCCCCCAAGAGGCACAGGCTTGACGCTTCATGCCCGACACCGCCTGGCAAACGCGGGTTCGAATGACATGACCCCGACAAGCCAGCTCATAGTGCCAACTCACCATGTCAGCCTATCAAAAACTATCAACTTTCGCCATCTATAAATACTCCCCCCGTTCCCTTTTGGAGGGGAGTAAGAGAGAATGGGAAAGCGAGTAATCCATAGCCCGCCCCCTTGAGGGTTGAAAGGGGGCGAGGTGCATTTGTGTTCGATCTCTCCTCACAAACCCGGGACGTTAGGACCGATCGTCCCTTAGATACTCCACCCTTCTCAAAAGGAGTCCCCCGTTGGCTCGATCGTGAGATAGGCCACTGGTCGACAATGGACCACACCTTCCCGACGATTTATTCCTTTTACATAAGGATCGTTGATGGGTTATTCCTCTTACACACAGGACGGCCCACCTTCCACTCCTCGACTTCCCTTAGACAACTTGCGACTGGGAAATTAGAGGACCTGCGGCGGACCGCTCCTCCCTTCCAGCGCCCCCTCCGCGACCGGGGGAGGCGTCACCGCTCGCCCGGCGACGGTCCAAATCGCCGGGAAGGGCGTCGCTATCCCCAGTCACCCACCCCGCTGGGCATACCAGCCTCCACCGGCCCGCCCTCCAACGGCCCCCATTCCACTCCTCGACCTCCCGTAGGGGATAGACCACCATGACTCCTTCCGTTCCTTCTCTTCCTGGGTTACCCCTCAAGTAAGGAGAACTCCCCGAAGAGATCAAGCAGCCCATCATCGTCGAGGAGATGAAAGAGTACGCAACGAGCACCAACAGAGGAGGAAGGCCACGCCTAAGATAGGAGTTCACTCATCCTGATGCAGTTTACAGTAAAGTAGACTGCACGTTAGCCCGTCCACGGAGGGCATCACGCTCGTCCAACACACTGTCAAGTGCCTTGTAAAAGTTAAGGAAATGTCCTTCCAAACAAGTTGCCAAATTTCATGAAAACTAACTTGTTTACGAGCACCATCGAACTCCGGGGCGAGACTACGGAGCTCTGCCACCCAAACCGGAGAGGGGCACAGGCCGGGCTATGTGCTCGTCCCCCCATTAGCGCAACTGGATATCTATTATTCGTACTTAGGCTACGCACTCTAAACCAGGCAAAGAAGGCAAAATAACCAGGCAAAGAAGGCAAAATAAAGCAGTTTCATATTTCATTCAAAAGCCAGAGCGGAACTTACAAAATTATGCAAATATTAAGGGGGTGAACTTACAAAATTGATCCCCTAGTTCGCCCCTCAGTCCGTTACAAAAAAAGGGAGGAGACAAATCCCGAAATTCCTAATAGGGCGCCTATGAAGCCGCCTGTTTGCCATCTACGAGGCATCCTCCCCGGGGCCACCCTTCAGTCCGCCCTGTGAAGCGTTGCCCAACGTTGGGTCTTCGGCTCTCGGCCCCTCTGTGCCGCCCTCGGGGGCTCCCTCGTCCTCGTCCTCCTCCCCCTCTGAGGCCACCAACGCCTCAAAATCAACCTTGAGCAGAGGCTGGAGAGCTCGGGACATTTCTGTGATCCTCTGGAGGCATGCCTCCCACTCTTCTTCTTGGCCCCTCTCCAGTCCTTCCCCTCGGCCTATCTCCCGCGCTTTCTTCTTGGCCTGGGCTAGCTGGGGAGCGAAGGTCTTCACCTGGAATTCCCAGAATTCCTCCATCCTCATCAATAGCTCCTCCTTCGCGTCATTTGCTTGTCCCTCCAGTTCGCCCATCCTGACCCTACCCTGCTCGGCCTCGTTCTCAAGCTCAGTCTGACAGGCGAGTCCGACATCGACCTGCTTCTCCAGCTCTGCCACGTGCACCTGGTACTCCTCGATCGACGTCCACTGCTCGTCATACTTCTTCAGCTTGGCATACCTCGACTTCTCTTGGTCAAGCTCCCCCTTCTTCCTCGCAACCACGGCCTCTGCCTTGACGATGGCCAAGGTGCGGCACTGCAGGGTGACCATCGAAGCAGTGGCCTGCACGCCCGAACAAAGGAAAGTCAAGTTCGACAGCAGTAAACACTAAGACACCCACAGAATAACCCGTCAACATACCTGCACAAGATGCCATGTCACGGTGGCTCCCAGCCGCTCCGAACCAACGTGCGACATAGATTCTTTGTCCCTGGGCAGCTGGCAGTTCTCGGCAATCCTCGCCGCCACGCCGGCTTTGTTGAAGATCGACTCGCCCTTTCCAACCGGATATGTGATCACTCCTTATTTTACACTTTTTTACCGCATGTTTGCATGCCATTTAGATTGCCCAAATCATGTTTTTCACGATATATCGACGATATTGCGATGCTTTTCACGATTTGTTGTTTTTGTCGCATTTCAGGTGATTTGGCGCGATTTGGAGTGATCTCAAGACGCGCTTACTCCAGAGGGTCACCGACGACCTCCCCGAGGGGTATTTTGCTGTTGGAGAGGAGCGGAAGAAGAACGGACGTCGCAGGAGCGACGAGGAGGCCAAAACAAGCAATCTGGGCATTTTTAGTGTCCCACTCGGTCGAGTGAAGGAGTCACTCGGCCGACCAGCGAGACACCGCTCGACCGACCAGATCAGACACGATTCATATGTGCACTCGGCCGAGCAACGAATACCACATCGGCCGAGTGACCAGACCCCGTCCGCCCGAGTGGCGCCCAGACGAAGCCATTCAAAAATCGCCAAGTTACTGTTTTTCGGCTGCCTGAGCTTCAGAAGACCCACTCGGCCGAGTGGATAATCTCGACCGCCCGAGTACCAAGAAGCCATCGGCCGAGTGACGACAACTCACTCGGCCGAGCAGCCCCCGAAGTGAAAACCCCTGAAGATCGAGACTTACTGGAAATTTATAGGGTTTTCACTCGGCCGAGCGACTTTTGTCACTCGGCCGAGTGCGACGCGCTGCCTGTAGCGAAAATTGCGGAAAACAGGCTGCGCAGGGGTATTTTGGTCACAGTTTTTGGACGATTTTGGGGGGTATTTAACCCCTGTTTTACCCTAGTTTGGAGAGCTTTTCTCTTAGATTTTTTGCAGCTTTTTAGATTAGCTTTTTAGTTTTATTCTTGTGATTGGAGAGGAGACAAAAGTTGATTTTTGAAGAATTAATTGAAGAACTCCATTGGTTTGCTTCTCTCTTCTCTAAAAATTCTATTTTTATTGCATATCTCAATATTGTGATGAATTCTATTGCTTATTTCATTGATTATTTTTGTGATCTTGCTATGAATTGTGAGTAGTCGCCACGTCTTGGGGCGTGGGGATGAACCCTACAAGCCCTATTTCATAATTGTGATGAATTGGTAGGAATTTTGCTAGAATTGCTATTAGGGATTATATTGGGATCAATTTACTACGGATGGCTAGGAATTCACATCGATTGGGATTTGCAAGAGATTAGATCCCAATTCGATAGGAAACCCTAGAAATCTGAATTGGGTTGGAATCGAATTTCCGTAGTGTCGGTTTGCAAGAGATTGGACCGATACTAGGGTTCCCGGTTGCAATTCTGTGCCGATACCCGTTTGCAAGAGATTGGACGGGTAGGAACTATCCCAATCTAGGTCGTGGGCCGAGTGTGCAAGAGATTGGGCTCGGTGCGCGATTGAACGATGATGTTGATCCTAATGCTAGCTTCCCTAGGCTAGGGTTTGCAAGAGATTGGACCCGAACCTAGGATAGCTATAGGCCGGCAACAGTGCGAGAGCGTGAGCTTGGTTCTACATTCAGTTGCAACTAGTTCATCCAAAATATTATTCTAGCAATTTTGATACAGATGAACCACATTTACGAAAGACGGTGAGTAGCGGGAATTCCCCATTCCCTAGACGTTCTTTATTTGATTTGATATTTCCGTACTTTGTCTGACGATTGTGACAGGATCGCCAAAGGCAAATTTCTCTCTTCTTAAATAGCCAGGTTGATTGGAACAAGCACGGTCATTCGTCCTCCCTGTGTTCGATAACCCGCTCGCTGCTATACCGTGCGCTTGCGGTAAAACTACAACCGTTCTTTGGGGTTACATCCCGGAGCGATCAAGTTTTTGGCGCCGTTGCCGGGGATTACATTTTGACGGTGTTCGGCATCGACCACCCGACCTCAGGGAGAATGGAGGATACAACGCCAACAATAGAACTCAGTCAGGAAGACTATGACTCCTTCACAGACCTCCTTAAGGAGCTTGTCGACGAGGTCCACGCTACCGGAGCTTTCGCTATTGATATCAAGGACCCCGACGAACAACTGTTCGCTAGTTTTGTAATGGACCAGGTCTCCCCGGAGGGGACTATCGGAGGCAATGTCAGAGTTGACGTGATCGACGACAAATTGTATTTTGTTGATGGTAGAACAAATTTCGAAGAACACTATACTCCCGAAGAATCCTTTGAGCACACCGACATTCAGGGAGTTGCACTCTATGACGCTCACTCTTGCTTTTATGAATCGTCTGAGGTGTTTCTTGATTCCAGGCACGAACCAAAACAGAGTGAAGGCTTTGACGATGCTAGCACTGAATCGGAGAGCACCTATTTAGATGCCTCGTCCTCACTAAGTAGCGAGTCTGACTCGTCACAAGAGAGCGCACCACCTGAACATGAGCTAAACCCGGATGACAAGGAAGAAGCCAAACTCATGCGAGCTGATGAAGTGGAAGTAGCAGCACCTCTTGAGGTAGAACTTAAACAATTACCTCCGAATCTAAGGTATGCCTTTTTGGGTAATAAATTAACTTTCCCGGTGATAGTCAATTCCCACCTCACGCCGGACCAACTTGAAAAACACCTAGACGTTCTTAGGAGCCACAAAGATGTCCTTGGCTACACTATCTCCGATCTAAAAGGGATAAGCCCTAGGCTTTGCACGCATAGGATCCATTTGGAGGATACAGACGCCACCTCCATAGAGCCTCAAAGGTGGTTAAACCCTAATATGAAGGAGGTGGTTAAAAAGGAAATCCTAAAATTGCTCGACGCCGGTATTATTTATCCTATCTCTGACAGTAGATGGGTTAGCCCCGTTCACGTCGTCCCCAAGAAAGGGGGGATGACTGTCATAAAAAATGAAAAAGGTGAGCCCATATCTACGCGCACCGTCACGGGATGGCGAATGTGCATTGACTATAGGAAACTCAATAAAGCCACCCGAAAGGACCATTACCCATTGCCCTTCATTGATCAAATGCTTGAACGCCTTGCAAAACATAAATACTTTTGCTATCTAGATGGGCATTCGGGATTCTTCCAAATCCCTTTGCACGAAGATGACCAAGAGAAGACAACTTTCACTTGTCCCTATGGCACCTATGCCTACCGTAGGATGCCGTTTGGCCTTTGTAATGCTCCCGCCACCTTTCAGAGGTGTATGACATCCATATTTTCCGATTACTTTGAAAATATTATGGAAGTTTTTATGGATGATTTCTCGGTTTATGGAAGTGAGTTTGACTCTTGCTTGGAAAATCTTACTAAAGTCCTAAAAAGGTGCCAACAAAACAATCTCACTCTCAATCGGGAGAAGTGTCACTTCATGGTCACGGAAGGTATAGTTCTCGGACATCTTGTCTCTTCGAGAGGAATTGAGGTAGATAAAGCAAAGATTGAGGTAATCGAGAAACTCCCTCCTCCTATTAATGTCAAGGGCATTAGAGGCTTTCTTGGTCACGCGGGGTTTTACCGCCGCTTCATCAAGGATTTCGCCTCGATTGCCCGACCGCTTACTTCCTTGCTCGCTAAAGATATTCCTTTTGTTTTTTCAGGAGAATGCTTGCAAGCCTTCAACACCTTGAAGGAAGCACTAGTCTCCGCGCCCATCATACAACCACCGGATTGGAGCCTTCCTTTTGAGCTAATGTGTGATGCTAGCGACCAAGCCATTGGAGCGGTGTTGGGACAAAGAAAAGATAAGAAGCTTCATGCGATATACTATGCGAGCAAGACATTGGATGACACGCAGAAAAACTACACAACTACCGAGAAAGAGCTTCTAGCGGTCGTCTATTCCATAGAGAAGTTTCGCTCCTACCTCCTCGGTTCCAAGGTGATTGTCCACACCGACCATGCGGCATTGAAGTATCTTTTAAACAAGAAGGAGGCCAAACCTCGGTTGATTAGGTGGATACTCTTGTTGCAAGAATTCGACTTAGAGATCAGAGACAAGAAGGGTACAGACAATGTCGTGGCGGATCATTTATCTAGGCTCATTCGCGACAAGGAGGATGTGAGTTTGCCTATCGACGACACTTTCGTGGATGAGAGGCTATATGCCATAAGGACCGGAGAGGTCCCTTGGTACGCGGACTTCGTCAACTACTTGGCTTGTGGAATTAAACCGCATGGGATGCCCACGCATCAAAAGAGGAGATTTCTTCATGAAGTCCGTAGCTATTTCTGGGAAGATCCATACCTCTTCAAGATATGCAAGGATAGCGTCATTCGGAGGTGTGTTTCTAAAGAGGAGGCGACATCCATCATTTTGCATTGCCACGGTCTACCATGCAGAGGACATCATGCCGCCTCTAAAACTACCGCTAAGATTTTGCAGAGCGGGTTCTTCTGGCCGACAATGTTTAAAGACACCCACGACTTTGTAAAGGGGTGCGATAGATGCCAACGGACCGGGAATATCTCCAAGCGCAATAAGATGCCAATGAGGCCCATCCAAGAAATTGAGCTTTTTGATTGTTGGGGAGTAGACTTCATGGGACCATTTCCGTCGAGCAATGGCAACAAATACATCCTATTGGCCGTCGACTATGTCTCTAAATGGGTGGAAGCAATCGCCACCCCTACTAATGATGCAAGGGTCGTCTCCAAGTTCTTCAAGCAAAATATCTTCCCGTGCTTCGGAGTGCCTCGTACCTTAATAAGCGACGGGGGGAGCCACTTCATAGAGAACAAGTTTGAAGCCATGCTAAAGAAGTACGGAGTAAACCATAGAGTTGGCATGGCATATCACCCCCAGACAAGCAGCCAAGTGGAAGTCTCAAATAGAGAGATCAAGAAAATTCTTGAGAAGACCGTGGATCGGTCTAGAAAGGATTGGTCAATGAAGCTAAACGATGCTCTATGGGCATATCGCACGGCCTTTCGTACCCCCATCGGTACCACACCGTTCAGACTAGTTTATGGGAAGGCTTGCCACTTACTGGTAGAGTTGGAACACCGCGCATATTGGGCCATCAAGACCTTTAACTACGACTACAAGAGTGCGGCGGTGAGGCGACTCTTGGACATCAACGAACTTGATGAAATAAGGAGAGACGCCTATGAGAGCTCGAGAATTTACAAAGAAAGGACCAAGATTCTCCACGATGCCCGCATAACCGTCACAGACTTCAAGGTAGGAGACAAGGTCTTACTCTATAATTCCCGGCTCCGACTATTTCCCGGAAAGTTGAGGTCACGTTGGTCCGGACCTTTCACCATTAAGAACATACAATCGGGAGGGGCCTTCGAGTTGGAAAGCAAAGACGGGGCCTCGTTCAAGGTAAATGGTCAGAGACTCAAGCATTATTCCGAGGGAGTCCCAACGGGAGAAATCAATAGAATATATCTACTTAAGGGACGGCCGGATGATCTTTCATACCTCCTTGATGAGGTAATTGAGGAGGCGACCCCCCACTCGATTGGCGCTCTTTTCGATGAGGATTTCGAGGAAGGCCCGGATTTAGGCCAAGATGAGGAGAAAGACGATTCCCCCGACCTCTCCGCTGAAAATGATGAAGGCGACGCTGATGTCGCAAGGATTCGAGAGCTCTGCAAGCTCTCGAAATTAAAGTCTCCAAAGAAAGCTCCGTCGATACGGAAATCGGCGTCACCGGTGAAACCGTCGACCGGAGCAAACGCTAGCTTGGGGGAGCCTCCCCCCAACACTATTCGAGACGGGAGACCACCGAGGGAGAACACGCCGCCGCAACTTCCGAATCCAAGCGTTCTCCCCGGAAAATTTGATGGGTGCATCTCATATGCACCAAACATCCCGCATTAATTGAAAATCATAGGGGGTCGAGCTCACGACCTTAAACGAGCGCTTGTCGGGAGGCAACCCGTCGGTTATTGCATTATTTTCATCTTTTTCTTTATTTTTGTTTTAGAAATTTTTAGTGTTTTGAGTCGTTCGCCCAAAAATTTTGTGATAACGGGTCCTATTTTTCTTGACAAGAGAGGAGATAGGTAAATCCATCATGAGGAGGATGAACGAGACGATGAGGAGCACCCCAGGAAGACGCTCGATGCTTAGGAGTAAGATGAAATCGACTGGAGGAAGAAAGACGGAGTTTAGAGCCCAAACGAAGACAAACAGCAGAAAACAAGGCTCACTCGGCCGAGTATACTAGTCACTCGGCCGAGTACACAAGTTCGTCCGGCCGAGCCGCTCACGAACGAGGGAAGTCTGTTGTACCCAACTCTCTGTTTATTTTCTTGATTTCAGTATAACTGCTACTCGGCCGAGTATATATTTTCACTCGGCCGAGTAAAACGGATACGCTCCTAGGGCGAGTCTTGCCGAGTAGCTTGAGCCACTCGGCCGAATGGACTTACTCCACTCGACCGAGGCTGGCAAAGCCACTCGGCCGAAGCGTAAGCGGGGAGGATTTTCCATTGATCCCACTCGGCCGAGTGACCTAGTCACTCGGCCGAGTCGTAACTTTTATTATATAAGGGGCCGAGGGGGGGGGCACGTTTTTCGAAACGCAAAAAACCCAAATCGCCCCGACCGTTCAGCTCCCTCACCCGATTCCCCTCGCTCGCGCCTCCCACTCGCCCGACCGGCCACCACACGCCGCCGCTCGGCCAGCCACCGCCGGCCGAGCTTCGCCGCGCCTCGCCCGAGTCGCCGTCGGCGGCCACCACACCGGCCACCTCCGGTATAGCCTATTTCGCCTTTTTCTCCTCTTTTTATGTATTTTTTGAGGATCCACGAGTTAAACGAACCCCAAACCCAAATTGATTTCTATATCTATCTATTATACCCCTAATGCCCCATACGTTTTGAATATTACTCGCTGATATCTCCATTTCATGCGCAGGTTGTTTCTGGGAGCTTAGGGGAGCCCAGGGGAGCTTCTACGGACTGATTTGGGCTTCGCGGAGGCGCTGTCTTCGCACGCTTCCATTGCTTAGCACTCGCGGCGTGTCGGGGTATACTCTTTCCTTTATTTTGCACACGCCGCACTTTTTACACTTTTCGGCGCGCGCTCGGGGCCCATATGCCACCCCGGACACGGCCGCGGTCGAGGAGAGCTTCCGCCAAGCGGAAGCGATCGGATGACGCCGGCCCCTCCCACGAGTTGGAGGACTCTCCTCCGCCTTCTCCCACACACCCCATCCACCCAGCACAGCCTGCAGGCCCCGCACACCCCGCACAGCCTGCAGCGCCCACACAGCCCGCACAGCCCGCACAGCCACTCCCTGCCGCTCCACAGCCACCACCTCCGGCTCCACTGGTCGGGCCGCTCGGGATTACGTTCCGAGACGACGCACACCGCGCCGTCTTCGAGCGTATCTCCCAGCGCTCGATCGTACCCTCCAGGTTTGCACACCTTGCCGACCTAGGACGCCTGGGGGTACTAGAGGGGATGCTCACGTTGTACGACAACGTGGGCTGGCGAGATTTCTTTCAGGTGTCGGCGGACACGTTTATCCGTCCGACACTTGAGGTACTTAGTTCGATCGCCCGGACCGACGAGGGATGCTCGTTTCGGTTCATGGACCGGGAGTGCCAGGTCACTCTCGGTATGATGAGAGCATTTTTCTCGTGGCCCGATGTCCCCAGAGCCGATCGCGGTTACGGCCCCACCCATATCCCCCCACCTTCCTTCGACGCCGTTGCCTTCTGGGCCCAGATTACGGGTCTCCACGCTGCCTTTGACCCTAGTAGGGCCAAGGCCTCGGCCGTTGTCCATCCCTGCCTCCGTATAGCTCAGCGCCTTATGGCGACGACCTTTTTGGCCAGATATAAGACGGGCACGATGTCTACGCCGGAGCTCTACATGCTCTACGCGATGACACGTCCCAGAGCTCTATCTAGGGATGGCGATGAGCTTGTCCCCGCCGTCGTGATTGATGTCGCGGCTTGGTTTTTGGACCGCATCATTGTATCGGTGGGCGCTCGCTCACCGATATGCTGCGGCGGCCTGATCACCTTGCTTGCCCTTATGACCGGCGAGGACTTCCCTGACGACCTGCGACGAGCACCGGGCCCCACTTCTTTGTCGATCGATGTTATGGCCCGGATGAAGATGCTTCGTCCGCACGGTGAGCGTCACTGGGTCTGGTTGCACGGCCCTTACGGTGCCGATTACATGATTCTTCCGAGCCCAGCTCGGACTCAGATTGCACCAGCCCACGTGGACTGGCTCCATGCGATGGATGTTCTCATCCCCGCTGCTTACGTGCTCGAGGCCGAGGAGGCCGAGCAGGCCCACGCTGCCCACGCTGCCCCCGCAGACCCTGTTGCACCTGCCGAGCCTGCTTCCCCTGTCGACCCTGTGGCCCCTCAGCCTATCCCTGCTGTTTCCGATGCTCCTGACACCTCTGTCCACACCTCTGTCGGTGTCAGGAGTACCTTAGCTGAGCCCACCCCCGCCACTTCCACGCCTGTCACCACCACCACTGGCCCTCTGTCTACTGAGCCCGTTTCTTTTGCCCCACTCGAGCGCCCGCCAACCGTAGTTGAGTGCGGAGAGCCCTCTGTCTCCACTGCTGCTGTATTTTCCGAGAGTGTCGTGGCGTCTGTCCACACTTCTGTGCCACTGACCTCTCTGGCCACCTCGCTGCCACTTTTGCACTCTTCTTTCGTTGCTGCTGCCTCCACTTCTCACCAGCCGGTGCCCCAGCCTCACACTGAGGCCAGGCCCACATTTACGAGCGCAGCGCCTTTCGTTCCCTTCCCCGCTGAGCCCGTCACATACGCGACCCGAGTATGCCAGCCCCGCCCTGCACAGCCCCGACCGGTGCGTCCCTCTGCACCACCTCCCCCCGACACTGTACTTCAGAGCATTCGTGCTCTAGAGGGGGCGGTGAGTGGCCTCAGAGGCGACCTTAGGTCCCTGTCCTCCACCGTCTCTGCGATGGCTGGCCGCTTTGACCTGCTCCCGTAGATTCACTACTGTCTTACCCAGGTCCTGGAGCATCTCCCCCGCGTCCCCGTACCCACACAGCAGGTTCCCACCCCCGCTTCCACCCACACTCGGCCTGCTTCCACTTCCACACCCACACCCGCTCAGCAGCCTGCACCACCACCACCACCACCTCTGCCTCAGGACGGAGACGGCGCAACACCACCTTCTTAGGTACCCTTGATGCCATCGATTATTCCTGCCGTTGTGCTGCCCGTTTCTGCTGGGTCCTGTTGCATTTTTGTCCACCCCCCTCCCCTCACTTATTTTGGGTTTCTCATTCAGATCGTATCCTTATATATCTTTTTTGGGAGAGAGGGAGAGTTTTGGTGCCCCACCTTTATATCTGTATCACTCCATTCCTGCATGCATCATATCCGCATCATATTTTTCGTTTCTTTATTTTTCGTTTATTTTCCTTTTTTCCCCATCATGCATGCATCCTCACTTACCCCTCACATTACTTGTCTCTCGGTGTGCCACACTTTGCACATTGAGGACACTGTGCCATTTAGCTTGGGGGAGTGAGTTCTCACGTTCTTTTTCGGTTTGCCACCTTTATTTTTAGTTTTTCACACCATTCTTCGCTTTTGCACTTATTTTTCATCATTTTTCTTTTATTTTGCCATGCATCACGTTTTTCTTATTTTTCTGTGTGCCGCATTGTAAATAGTTCTATTTTTCCTTTATCTTTATTTTTTTCCTTTTCATCTCATGCTAGAGATGACTTTTCTATGATGATGATGACGTGGAGTTAGCTTATTCTATATGCATGCTTTATTTGTCATGTCTTAGATTTTATTTCTGATATCATATGCTATGACTTGCCTTGCATCTAGAGATAGTAACCCACACTTTTTTCACATGAAAATGGATGAAATTTTATTATTAGCTGAGTCTGAATATTCATATGTATGCTATCACAGAAAACACACCAAGATTCACGCATTGAATGCCTATATCTGGAGTACTGATTTCTTTTCCTATATCACTTCTATATGCATGAATTGTACATTTCACTTCAGGATGATTGAATGATGTTAGCTATGATAAATCTGGATTAGTTAGCTTTTTTGTGATCGAAACTGAGTAGATTAGATTACCCTGCTGAAGTTGTCGTGCATGTCTTATAGAGTGAACCGAGAGATATATTTATTTCTTTCTCCACAAATCTTGAACATCATTTCTCTACTTTTAAAATCATTGGTGAATCTCCCCTTAGCGATTCTATTATATGGCATTTCCCCCGCTATTAATTCCTAGCTCCAAATTTCTTATTCAAAAAAGAGAGGAGAAAATATTCTTGTATATCATTATCTCTCTTTGAGTTGGGATCGTTGTGTATATATGCTATATCAAAAAAAAAGAAAAAAAAAGAAAAAGAAAAGAGGAAAAATCCTCAATAAAAGATCCCATCTCACTTTCTTTCTTTCTTCTCTCTTTTTGTGTTCGTTTTTATTACTTTTGGAGCTTTATAAAAATGGGGATGTAAATATATTTTTTATGCCACCACGCCTATAAATACGCTTGGGGGAGAGAACCCATTGATGTGTGAGAGAGTGACTACTTGACGTTGCACGACAACCTAGGCTAAGTAATATTCTATACTCAATGAGATTATTTCTAGCTTTACGAAATCCAGAAATCTAAGCCTAGCACTCATTTCATGAAATCCAAACTTTTCTATTCTCTCTATTCAATAGTGTGATACTCTTATACTCCTGATAGAAAGCATTCAATTGAAAAGTGTGTGATCTGTGATTTGTATACCGCTTTAAATGATTCAGACGATGTTAATTATAAGATTATGCCGTTTTTCATGATTATATTGTTGTTCGTGGGTTTTCTATTTCTATTTGCACCATTATACTATGATATCAAAATAAAACTCTTTGACATGTGTTTTTCATTCAGTGCATGCTATACGAGTAAGCGGAACCCACGTCCTGAGAAAATGATCTAGCGGCTTACATCTTCGCTTCTTTCTTTCTTCTTTATTTTTAGTTCGTTTTTCATTCTTCTCCGTTTTTCATTTTTCATTTTTTTTCGCCGTTTTTGTTTTCCGAATCCACCGGGTTCTCCTTTTACTTATCTTCCTCGAGGACGAGTAAGAGGCAAGCTTGGGGGATTTTGATCACTCCTTATTTTACACTTTTTTACCGCATGTTTGCATGCCATTTAGATCGCCCAAATCATGTTTTTCACGATATATCGACGATATTGCGATGCTTTTCACGATTTGTTGTTTTTGTCGCATTTCAGGTGATTTGGCGCGATTTGGAGTGATCTCGAGACGCGCTTACTCCAGAGGGTCACCGACGACCTCCCCGAGGGGTATTTTGCTGTTGGAGAGGAGCGGAAGAAGAACGGACGTCGCAGGAGCGACGAGGAGGCCAAAACAAGCAATCTGGGCATTTTTAGTGTCCCACGCGGTCGAGTGAAGGAGTCACTCGGCCGACCAGCGAGACACCGCTCGGCCGACCAGATCAGACACGATTCATATGTGCACTCGGCCGAGCAACGAATACCACATCGGCCGAGTGACCAGACCCCGTCCGCCCGAGTGGCGCCCAGACGAAGCCATTCAAAAATCGCCAAGTTACTGTTTTTCGGCTGCCTGAGCTTCAGAAGACCCACTCGGCCGAGTGGATAATCCCGACCGCCCGAGTACCAAGAAGCCATCGGCCGAGTGACGACAACTCACTCGGCCGAGCAGCCCCCGAAGTGAAAACCCCTGAAGATCGAGACTTACTGGAAATTTACAGGGTTTTCACTCGGCCGAGCGACTTTTGTCACTCGGCCGAGTGCGACGCTCTGCCTGTAGCGAAAATTGCGGAAAACAGGCTGCGCAGGGGTATTTTGGTCACAGTTTTTGGACGATTTTGGGGGGTATTTAACCCCTGTTTTACCCTAGTTTGGAGAGCTTTTCTCTTAGATTTTTTGCAGCTTTTTAGATTAGCTTTTTAGTTTTATTCTTGTGATTGGAGAGGAGACAAAAGTTGATTTTTGAAGAATTAATTGAAGAACTCCATTGGTTTGCTTCTCTCTTCTCTAAAAATTCTATTTTTATTGCATATCTCAATATTGTGATGAATTCTATTGCTTATTTCATTGATTATTTTTGTGATCTTGCTATGAAATGTGAGTAGTCGCCACGTCTTGGGGCGTGGGGATGAACCCTACAAGCCCTATTTCATAATTGTGATGAATTGGTAGGAATTTTGCTAGAATTGCTATTAGGGATTAGATTGGGATCAATTTACTACGGATGGCTAGGAATTCACATCGATTGGGATTTGCAAGAGATTGGATCCCAATTCGATATGAAACCCTAGAAATCCGAATTGGGTTGGAATCGAATTTCCGTAGTGTCGGTTTGCAAGAGATTGGACCGATACTAGGGTTCCCGGTTGCAATTCCGTGCCGATACCCGTTTGCAAGAGATTGGACGGGTAGGAACTATCCCAATCTAGGTCGTGGGCCGAGTTTGCAAGAGATTGGGCTCGGTGCGTGATTGAACGATGATGTTGATCCTAATGCTAGCTTCCCTAGGCTAGGGTTTGCAAGAGATTGGACCCGAACCTAGGATAGCTATAGGCCGGCAACAGCGCGAGAGCGTGAGCTTGGTTCTACATTCAGTTGCAACTAGTTCATCCAAAATCTTATTCTAGCAATTTTGATACCGATGAACCACATTTACGAAAGACGGTGAGTAGCGGGAATTCCCCATTCCCTAGACGTTCTTTATTTGATTTGATATTTCCGTACTTTGTCTGACGATTGTGACAGGATCGCCAAAGGCAAATTTCTCTCTTCTTAAATAGCCAGGTTGATTGGAACAAGCACGGTCATTCGTCCTCTCTGTGTTCGATAACCCGCTCGCTGCTATACCGTGTGCTTGCGGTAAAACTACAACCGTTCTTTGGGGTTACATCCCGGAGCGATCAATAGGTCGCCCCAAGAGTGCATCCACCGGAAACTTATCAACAACGGCCTTCTTCGACCGAAACGTTGCCAGCTTCTCCTCGCGGTTTGGGTGGACGGGCCTCTCCAGAGCGGACCGGGGACAGCCATACGGCCACGATTCCTCGACGGTCGACCCAACCCCCAAGCTCAACCCTACAAGGCCTCCCTGCGGGACCGAGGTTGGATTAATAGCCGACGATGACGCAGCCCTCCTCTGAGGTTCCCCTTTGCTCGGAGACACCCGACCTATCGGACGACCGGGCTCTGCCTCCCCCACCTCGAGGTAGATGGCCTGGGGGATGTCGGCGTGCTCGACGCCCTCATAAGCCCCCCAGCACCAGCCTCAACGACGGTAGGACCCCCACTGTCTTCGTATTCATCTTCGTCTTCTTTGGTCTGCTAAGCTTCTTGGCCTTCTTGGATTCTCTTCCCTCCATTGACCTTTTCTTATCGCTCCTGGTGGGCGATGGAGTGACTTGTTCATCGGCCCCCTGTTTTGTGGCCATCATTTCGTCGGCCATCCTGTCCAGGTCCTCGAAGGATAGACTCATCGTCGGATCTGCAAAAGAGAAGGAGTTCAGGGTGAGCGAATCAGAAATGGAAGCCACTTTACTAAGGTTACCTTCGGGCCAAATGTATCGAGCTATCATCTTCGGCTTGGTGAGGCTAGCGTATTGCCTACCCTTCGGGGATACTGCCTCTAACCGCGTTGCCCTCTCTGCCTCAACCTTGCTCAAACGGACTCCCTTCCTCACCTCGGGGTTGAACACACCCCAGTCCGACTTAATCACCAGGTCGGCGGGCGTGGTGACAAACACGAACGACTCCCTCCAACCCTTAATCTTCCCTGGCAGGCCTAGGATGAGAGGATGGCTTTTCCTTGCCGATAAGTAATAGTTCGACCTTAACCTCTTGACCGCAAAGAATTAGCAGAATATAGGGAGGGTCGGACTAACGTCGTTCCTCGCACAGAGAACGAGAAACCCCATGATCGCGCTGATGGAGTTCGGCATCAGGGGGAAGAGCGACACACCCAAGAAGTTCAAGATCTCGTGGTATAGGGGGTGGAGAGGGAACTACAATCCTTGTTGAAAGCACGCCACGTAGACCCTAAGCTCGCCCTCTTCCACGGATCATACCCTTTCCGAAGCAGTCGGCAAGCGGACTTCATAGGGCAGCCTGAGATATTTTGCCTGCACCATGGAAATGATGTCTGTTCGTGCCACCGAGCTTTGACTCGTTATCTCGGTCGGAACGACCCCGATCTCGGCTACGGTCACGTGGACTCCCGTGGGCATTTCCCTTTCCCCTTCCTCGGGTCCCTACTACACGACGCCGATGGTCGAACTGTAGTTTCAACCCCTACCCCGCTCCAGGCGCATCCCTAAATCGCGGGTGACACCTCCCCCACCACCTCCATAGAATCGGTTGCTGAGCTACCCGCCGACCCCGACGGCTGACATCTCAAAGAAAGGGAGAGGAATATACATATCGAATCCCGGTAGCGACGACGACAGCACGAACTTCAGCGATGACTGCGATGGCGACGAAGACGGTGAACTCAGACAGACGAGAGATCTGGGAATTTTTGGAAGTTAGAAACTCTTCCGCAATGCCCCCCACCCCTATTTATAGAAATCGCTTACCAATCTTCGTCGCACAAGCCTAGCCACGCGTCGCCAATCTAGACAGCCAGACGCTTCGCCTGACATCTGATCGCGCCCCGGATACACACCCGGGACGAGACTCGCTAGTCTTACCACAAGCGCACGGTGTAGCGGTGAGCGGATATCGAACACGAGGAGGGTAAATGACGGTGTCTTCTTCTATTCACCTGGCTATAAGAACAGTCGAGAAATATTCGCAATAAAGCGGTCACAGTCGTTCAATTGTATAAAGAAAATATCAAATTAATAAAAATGCCTAGGGATAGGGAATCCCCGCTACAAACCGTATCTCGTCATTGTGATTCGTAGGTTTCACAATTGCTAGACTTGAAATTCAGGTGAACTAGTTGCAACTAAATGTAGAACCAAGCTCACGCTCTCGCGCTATTGCCGGTCTATAGCAAACCTAGGGTAGGGTCCAATCTCTTGCAAACCCTAACCTAGGCAAGCTAGCATGAAGAACAACATCATCGTTCAATCGTATCTCGAGGCCACTCTCGTGCAAACTCGAGCTACGACCTAGGTTGGGATAGTTCCTACCCGTCCAATCTCTTGCAAACGGGTATTGGTATAGAATTGCAATCGAAAACCCTAGTTTCGGTCCAATCTCTTGCAAACCGATTCCAGAGAAACCCAATTGTAACCCAATTCGAATTTCTAGGGCTTCCTATCGAGTTGGGATCCAATCTCTTGCAAATCCCAATCGGTATGAATCCCTAGCTATTCGTATTAAATCAATCCCAAACTAACCCTATTCAATTTTAGCAAGAATTTCACCAATTCATCACAAATTAGAAATAGGGTTCGCAGGGTTCATCCCTACGCCCTAGGGCGATAAAACTACTCACAATTCATAATGCAAATCATTAGAAATTCAATAATAAAAACAATAGAATTCATTGCAATAGACAATATATCAATAAAAATGAGGTTTTTGATAGAAAGAGAGATAAACCAATGAAGATTCAATAGCATCCAACAAAACAGAACTTTTTATCTCTCTCCAAAGAACTAAATCTAATCTCCTAAAAAGTAATAAAAAAGGGCTGCCAAAAATATGAGAAAAAGCTCCCTAAACTAGGTTAAAAACTGGGGTTAAATACCCCCCAAAATCGCCCAAAAAACTGTGACAAAATTGCCCCTGCGCCGCTTGAAAATCGCACTTTACGCTACAGGCAGCGCGGCTCACTCGGCCGAGTGACAAATGTCACTCGGCCCTGACGGATTCCAGTAAGTCTAGAATTTTGGGGGTCGTCTCCTCGGGAGTCACTCGGCCGAGTGACTTTCTTCACTCGGCCGATGGGATTTCTTCACTCGGCCGAGTCGAAACTCGGGGCTGACTGACAGATTACAGTAACTTGGGAATTTTGGTTGCCGTCGTCTTGATGCCACTCGGGCGAGTGGTGTATCCGTGCTCGGCCGAGTGGTCTGGCGATGCTCGGCCGAGTACACGCTGATATGGAGTCTGTTGCGTGTTCGATCTGGCCGGCCGAGTGGGCTGTCGATGCTCGGCCGAGTGACTCCTTCACTCGGCCGAGTGGCATGTTGAAAATGCCCAATCTTCGTATTTTTGCTTCCTCGTCGCTCCTACGACGTTCTTTCTTCTTCCACTCCTCTCCAATCACAGAATTCCCCTCAAAAGAGTCACGGGTGACACTCCGGAGTGGGTGCATCTCAGAATCATGCCAAATCGCTCCAAATCTCCTGAAATACGACAAAAACAAGAAATCGTGAAAAGCATCGCAATATTGTCGAATAATCGTGAAAAACGCGATATGGGCGATCTAAATGGCATGCAAACAAGCAGAAAAAAGGTGTAAAATATGGAGTGATCAAAATCTCTCAAGCTTACCTCTTACTCGTCCTCGAGGAAGATGAGTAAAAAGCGAACCCGGTGGATAAAGATAATGGAAACGATGGAAAAATGGAAAATGAAAAATGAAAAACAAAATAGAAAATGAAGAAGGAAGTTGCTAGATCATTTTTCTCAGGACGTGGGTTTTGCTTACTCATATAGCACGCATCGAATATAAAACACATGTCAAAGAATTTTATCTCGATATCATAGTATAATGGTGCATTTGAAATAGAAAACCCAAGAATATCAATATAGCATGAAAAATGGAATAATTCTAGAATTAACATCATCTGAAGCATCTAAAGCGGTATACAAAATCGTAGATCACACACTTTTCAATTGAATGCTTTCTATAAGGAGTATAAGAGATATCACACAATAGAGTAGTAAGAATAGAAAAGTGTGGTTTTCATGATATGAATGCTAAGTGCAGATCTCTGGATTTCGTGAAACTTTTAGCAATCTCACCGAGTATAAAATATTACTTAGCCTAGGTTGTCATGCACCGTCATGTAGTCACACTCTCACACATCATTGGATCCCCTCCCCCAAGCTCATCCATAACCGTGGTGGCATAAACAAAACAATATTTACATTCCCCGTTTCTTTTGAAGCTCCAAAAGTAAAAGAAATAAAAATAAAAGCAAAAAAAGGGAAGAAAGAGAGAAATGGTATGAGATGGGATCATTTTCGAACTTCTTTTCTATTTTTTTTCCTCTCCTTTTTTTCTTTTTTTCTCGAATAACATATATACACAAATGATCCCAAATCAAAAGAGAAGGATATACAAGTATTTTTTTCTTTTTGGTTTTGGGGAATTTGGAGCATGGGATATAATAACGAGGGGAATGCCAATAATAGAATTGCTAAGGGGGGATTCACCAATGAATTTAAAATAGATAAATAATGTTCAAGATATGTGGAGAAAGAAATAAATGTATCTCTCGGTTCACTCTATAGGACGTGCATGACAACTTCAGCAGGGTAATTTAATCTACTCAGTTTAATCTCAAAAAGCAAACTAGTCCAGATTTATCAATGCTAGCAAACATTCAATCAGCCTGAAGTGAAGCTTACAAATCATGCAATAAGAAGTGATATGAGAAAAGAAAGCAGTACTCCAGATATAAGCAATCAATGCGTGAATCTTGGTGTGTTTTCTACGATAGCATACATATGAATTATCAGACATCAGCTAATGATAGAATTTCATCCATTTTCATACGGAAAAAGAAGTGGGTTACTATTTCTAAATGCAAAGCAGAACATAGCATATGATATCAAAAACAAAAGCTATGACATGACAAAATTAGCATGCATATTGGGAAAAGCTAACACCACGTCATCGTCATCACAGAAAAATCATCTCTAGCAAAAGATGAAAGAAATAAAGATAAAAGAAAACAGAACTATTTACAATGCAGCACACAAAGAAAATAAGAAAAACGTGATGCATGGTAAAAAAAAAATGAAAAAGTGATGAAAAATGGGTGCAAAAGCGGAAAAAACGTGAAAAAACTAAAAATAAAGGCGATAAAATCAAAATGTGTGAGAACTCACTCCCCCAAGCTAAAGTGCACAGTGTCCTCAATGTGCAAAGTGTGGTACACCAAGAGACGTGAAATGGGTGGGGTGGGTGAGGATGCATGCATGATTAAAAAAAGAAAAATAAACAGAAAATATGATGCGAATGTGATGCATGCAAAGATCAGAGTGATGCAGATATGTGTCACCAAAAATACACTCCCTCTCTCCCAAAAAAGATATAAAATGATGCGATCATAACAGGGACCAAAATAGTGAGGGGAGGAGGTGGGGGCAAAAAAACTCCAGGACCAGCAGAAAATGGGCAGCATAATCGACAAAAAATATCAATGGCATCAAGGGTGTGCCTAAGCTGGTGGTGCTGCACCATCTCCGTCCTGTGGCGGAGGTGGAGGAGGTGGTGGGGGTGGTAGGTGTGGAAGCTGCTGGGTGGGTGGGTGGTGGTGGTGGCAGTCACGTGAGAATCTGAGTCAGACAAGCCTGAATACTGGGAAGTAGCTCAACGCGGTGCTGCACGGTGGAGACTGTGGCATACAGAGTCCTAAGGTCGCCTCTGAGTCCACTCACCGCCCCTCAAGAGCACGAATGCTCTGAAGTATAGTGTCGGGGGGAGGTGGTGCAGAGGGACGCACATGTCTAGGCTGTGAAGGACGGGGCTGTCTGACACGGGCGGTGTAAATAATCGGGCCATCAGGTGTGTGTGGAAAGGGGGCTGTGCTCACTAGTGGATGCCCAGCCTCAGTGTGAGGCTGGGACGAAGGCTGGTACGAGGTGGAAGCAGCAGCAGCAGTGGTGGTGGACAAAATCGATGACGAGGCAGCAAGAGAGGTCTATGACACAGACGTGGGAACAGATGTCACGACACTCTCGGAAAGGACAGCTGCGGTGGAGACAGAAGGGTCGACCACTGGGGAGGAAGTGTAGGTCCCAAAAGGTGACACCCCAGCGGAGATCAAACTGGATAGGGTCTCCACGACGGCAGCGAAGGAAGACTCGTGATCACTCTGTATTTTACACCTTTTTTCTGCATGATTGCATGCCATTTAGATCGCTCAAATAGTGTTTTTCACATTTATTCGACAATATTTCGATGCTTTTCATGATTTGTTGTTTTTGTCGTATTTCAGGAGATTTGGAGCAATTTGGAGTGATTCTGAGATGCACCCACTCCGGAGTGTCACCGACGACTCTCTTGAGGGGTATTCTGCGATTGGAGAGGAGTGGAAGAAGAAAGAACGTCGTAGGAGCGACGAGGAGGCAAAAATACGAAGAATGGGCATTTCCAGCATGCCACTCGGCTGAGTGAAGGAGTCACTCGGCCGAGCATAGACAGCCCGCTCGGCCGGCTAGATCGGACACGCAACAGAGCTGATATCAGCGTGCACTCGGCCGAGCATCGCCATACCACTCGGCCGAGCACCGAGTCATCCCTCGCCCGAGTGGAGCCAAGACGACGGCAACCAAGAATGACCAACTCTCTGGAATCCGTCAGTCAGCCCCAAAAACTGACTCGGCCGAGTGACAAACGACCGTCTGCTCGAGTGAAGAACGCCCATCGGCCAAGTGAAGAAAAGTCACTCGGCCGAGTGACTCCCGAGGAGACGACCCCCAAGACCCCCAACTCTCTGGAATCTGTCAGGGTCTCTCACTCGGCCGAGTGACATTTGTCACTCGGCCGAGTGAGCCGCGCTGCCCGTAGCGTAAACTGCGATTTTGAGGCTGCGCAGGGGCATTTTCGTCAGGATTTTTTGGGCGATTTTGGGGGGTATTTAACCCCAGTTTTTAACCTAGTTTAGAGAGCTTTTTCAGAACTTTTGGCAGCCTTTTTAGATTAACTTTTTAGGAATTAGATTTAGCTTTTAGGGAGGAGAGAAAAGTGATAATTTGTTGGATGCTATTTTGTTCTTCATTGGTTTGTCTCTCTCTCCCTCAAAAACTCCATTTTTATTGATATTTTGAATATTGCTATGAATTCCATTGATTTTATTTGTGAATTTCTATTGAATTGCATGATGAATTGTGAGTAGTTTTATCGTCTTAGGGCGTAGGGATGAACCCCTACGAACCCTATTTCTAATTTGTGATGAATTGGTGAAATTATTGCTAGAATTGATTAGGGTTAGTTTGGGATTGATTTAATACGAATAGCTAGGGATTCATACCGATTGGGATTTGCAAGAGATTGGATCCCAACTCGATAGGAAGCCCTAGAAATTCGAATTGGGTTGCAATTGGATTTCTCCGGAATCGGTTTGCAAGAGATTGGACCGAAACTAGGGTTTTCGATTGTAATTCTATACCAATACCCGTTTGCAAGAGATTGGACGGGTAGGAACTATCCCAACCTAGGTCGTAGCTCGAGTTTGCACGAGAGTGGGCTCGAGATACGATTGAACGATGATGTTGTTCTTCACGCTAGCTTGCCTAGGTTAGGGTTTGCAAGAGATTGGGCCCTACCTTAGGTTTGCTATAGACCGGCAATAGCGCGAGAGCGTGAGCTTGGTTCTACATTTAGTTACAACTAGTTCACCCTAATTTCAAGTCTAGCAATTATGAAACCTACGAATCACAATGATGAGATACGACAAGTAGCGGGGATTCCCTATCCCTAGGTGTCTTTATTAATTTGTTATTTCTTTTATACGATTGAACGACTGTGACCGCATATTTGCGAACATTTCTCTACCATTCTTATAGCCAGGTTGATTGAAGAGGACACTGTTATTAGGCTTCCCTGTGTTCGATACCCGCTCGCCGCTACACCGTGCGCTTGCGGTAAGACTACAGTGTCACCGCTCCGGGACGTGTATCCGGGGCGCGATCAAGTTTTTGGCGCCGTTGCCGGGGAAGCAATAGTGTTTGATTCTACCTACCTAGCTATTTTTCTTTTTTGTTCTATTATTTCTATTTTTATTTTGCCCTTCCGTTGTGCTAACTATTTCTTCGAAACTCTGTTTTCCCTTGCATGTACACGAGATCCTCGGCGAACCCCGAAGAAATACTATACGATCCGGAGATCGAGCGTACATTGAGGAGGATCCGAGCGGAGAGGAGACCCGTTACGGAAGGAGATTTTATGACCCATCCTGAGACACCTGAAGAATTGGCAGAGCGAATGGCGAGGATCATTTCCATAAGAGATAGGCTTCGGCCTAAAACTTCTTCCACGACCTCGTCCATAGCCATGCCGGAGTTGGCGGTCGACAAAAATTTCGAGTTGAAGACCGGATTGGTGGTTCTTATGCAACAAGATCCTTTTCATGGGAACTCCCATGAAAACCCTCATTACCACATCCAGCTCTTCTTATCAAATTGTGCCACCTTCCAAATGCCGGGTGTCTCCGTAGATGCTATCAGACTGCGCCTCTTCCCTTTCACACTCAAGGACAAGGCCTTATATTGGTTGAGGACGCAAGCTGAAGGAATCTTCACCACTTGGGATGAATTGGCGAGTGCCTTCGTCGACAAATTTTACCCGCCCTCCAAGACGGTGAAGATAAGAAGTGCTCTCATGTCCTTCAAGCAAGGACCACAAGAGACTCTCTATGAGGCATGGGAGCGCTTCAAGGACTTGCAACATCAATGCCCCCATCATAGCATTGAGGATTGGGAGCTCGTCCACAGTTTCTACAATGGACTCCAACCGGGCACGAAACAAATTATTGATGCTACCGCCAATGGAGCCATTTTGTCAAAGACTCCCGATGAAGCTACGGCCTTGCTTGAGGAGATGGCCTCGAACAACCAACAGTGGGGTGACGAGCGAGGACACTCTTCGTCCTCCTTGAAGCCGTCTAGCATTTATGAGGCCAAGGCCGTCGCGGAGCTAGCCAACAAATTTGATTCTCTCCACAAGGTAGTGGAGAGATTGGAGAAGTACATTACGGAGCCTCAAGGAGCCCCTACTACATCCGCACCGACAAATCATATGAGCGATTGGCAAGACCAATCCCAAGCCATGTATGTAGGAGGAGAGCAAGGAGAAGGAGCTTTGTAGCAAATTCAATATGTCGCAGGGAACTTTGGATATTGGGCCAATACGGCTGCTAGAAACCATTCGGGTTTCTCATATGCCAATAATGATGGTGCATTGAACCCCCCGCAACAACAACCTCCTCAAGCTCGGGCTCCACCACCACCACAACCGAATTATCAACCAAGGGGGCCACCGCAACAAAACTTCCCACCGAGGCAACAAGTGGGACCTTATAGGCCACCCGGGTACAATCAAGGGTGGAGAAATCCCAACCCTCCACATGCTCAACAACGTTCGGATTTTGAAGCTAAGGTGGATGAGTTTATGGCGGAACAAAGAAAGATTAACGCCACTTTGAAGGCGGGACAAGATTCTCTCGCCACCGTCGTTGCTCAAATTGGGGAGCAACTTGCTTTGCTCAATAGAAACAACCAACAATTGTCGGCTCAACCCGAGCCGAATCCACGGGGTAACACCGGCCATATCAATGCGGTCGTTGCGGTTACAACAAGAGGAGGGAAGGATACCACTCCCCCCATGACCCAAATCAAGGAACCCGTGGTGGAGAATCTACAAGAGAGCGAGCCGACAATTGAAGTTGAAAAAGAGAAGGAGCCGTAAGGAGAAGTGAAATCTAGAATGGAGGAGCTTATTGATGAGCGCCGATTTATGCCACCGGTGCCCTTCCCTCAACGGCTAGCTAGAGCCAAGATGGAGAAACGGCTAGCCAAATTTCTCGAGTATTTGAGAGGGGTGAGCCTCAATATCCCCTTCCTCGACGCTATAGTGGAAATCCCATCCTACGCCAAGTTCTTAAAGGACTTGATTACAGGAAGGAAGAGGAAGGAGAAGATCATGCTCGTGGAGGAAGGGACTTGGTTCACAAAGAGGGAAAAGGAGCCCGCCAAATTTAAAGATCCAGGGAGTTTCCGGATTCCTTGCACTCTAGGCGGCGTCCCCCTACAAAAAGCATTGGTAGATTTGGGGGTTAGTGTTAGCCTCATGTCTCTCTCCATGTTCCGGAAGTTGAATACCGGCACGGATTTGAAGCCTACCGACATGCGGATTCAACTAGCGGACGAGAGGATTACAAGACCGGTTGGGATCACAGAGGACATCCCACTCCAAGTTCCGGGGGCAAATGTTTGCCATACGATTTCGTGATAATGGACATCAAGGAGGAGGGCGATACATCGCTCATACTTGGACGCCCATTCCTCGCTACCGCCGGTGTCATCGTCGATGTACGGGAGGGGACTCTTACCTTGAACGTCGACAACATTGAAGTGGAGCTCCATATACCGAAGGCAATGAAGCATATGCCGTATCATGAGGATCTAGATTACATGGACCTCCTTGATGAGGTCATCGAAGAGGCGATCCCCCACTCCATCAGCGCACCCCACGAAGATAGCTTCGAAGAAGGCCTAGATTTGGCCGAAGAAGAGAAGATGGAGCACTCCCCCGATATCTCCATGGCGATTGACGATGGCGACGCTGATGTTGCAAGAATACGGGAGCTCTGCAAGCTCTCGAAGTTGAGGACTCCGAAGAAAGCTCTACTGATACGACGATCGGTGTCACCGGTAAAGTCGAAGACCGGAACAAGCTCTAGCTTGGGGGAGCCACCCCCCAACATTGCCCATGAGAAAGGGGCGCTGAGGAAGACCACACACCACCATGCACCCAACATCCCGCGCTAAATTGAAAATTTAAAGGGGTCGAGCTCAAGACCTTAAACGAGCGCTTGTCGGGAGGCAACCCGACGGTTATCGCATTATTTCTATTTTAGTTTTTATTTTTGTTTTAGACTTTATTAGTGTTTTTGAGTCGTTTGCCCGAAAAATTGTGACAATGGGTCCTATTTTCTTTGACAGGAGGAGGAGGAAAGGATATCTATCATATGGAGGATGACCGAGGCGAAGAAGAGCGCTCCAGGAATGCGTTCGAGGCTTAGGAGGAAGAAGAAACCACCTGGAGGAAGAAAAACAGAGAGTAGAGCCAAAACAGAGCCCCGAAGCAGGAAACAGAGCCTCACTCGGCCGAGCACCATAGTCACTCGGCCGAGCAAAGAAAGCCGTCCGCCCGAGTGGCGCACTGTCACGCCCCGCTTCCCAAAAACACGGAGGCGAAGCGTGACGAAGGCCCGCTTAGGCCGGGGCTAAGAGCCCGGACCCAATAAGCGTCTGTAGTATTCCATAGCGAAAGTACAGGTCCCTGCATGTTAGTACGAAATAACAAAAGTAATGTAAAGAACATTTCATTTTATTCCAAAGTTTATCATCAAAGTACTGAGAGTCTAAAAATGCCGAAAACGGCTACAACTGCTGAAAGGAAACTAATGGTGCAAGCACCCAACCTAGACGAGAAAGTAAGAGTGCAACACACCCAACTAAAACTGAAATGGATAACTCTGGAGCAGCAACAAAAGATCTCTAACTCTGATCGTCCTCTGGGTCGTACTCCGGATCAGCGCCCTCTGGCTCGAAGTCAACTGGCAAGTCCGCCTCGTACTCATACTCTGGCTCCACACCTGACGTACATCACCAAAAGAAGGAAACTGTACGTCAGGCAAAGTCTACACAAACGGTCAGACTCTACTGCAAGTGTATCCACTTGCACTTTTGGCCATGCTTAAGCCCTAGTTGGTTAGAATTGTTAACTGTGAACAAATAGCACCAACGAGGGAAGTCTGCTGTACCCAACTCTCTGTCGTTTTTGTGATTTCAGTATAAACTGCCACTCGGCTGAGTATATTTCTTCACTCGGCCGAGTATATTTCTTCACTCGGCCGAGTGAAACTGATACCCTCTTAGGGCGAAAATTTCCGAGTAGCTTATGCCACTCGGTCGAATGGACTTTTTCCACTCGGCCGAGGGTGGCAAAGCCACTCGGCCGAGTCGTAAGCGGAGGGAGAAAATTTAAAAAACTTTTCCGTTACGATCACTCGGTCGAGTGACATAGTCACTCGACCGAGTCGTAACTTCACTTATATAAGGCGAACGGGCTCGGCGCGACTTTCGAAACGCCCAAATCCCAGTTTTCGCCTGAGCCCCTTCAGCTCCCGCCCGCTGCGATCACCACCCCCTCGCCCGATTCACCTCGCCACTGCCACCGCTCGCCGTACCACCACCGGCGATCACTCCGGCGACCACCCCCGCCGTCGGTAACCTCCCTCACCGCCGGGCCGACCGTCGGTAACCCCCATTTCGCGCAAAATCTCATTTCCCCCTATTTTTGATGATCCATAGACCCATTGAGCCCCTAACTCAAATCGACTTCTTTACTTATCTGTTATACCCCATCTTCCCCATGTATTTTGAATTTTATACGCTGATATCATTGTTTGATGCGCAGGCTATCTTGGGGGAGCTTAGGGGAGCTTTCGGACGCGCTATTGGCTTCGTGGAGGCGGCGGCGTCTTCGCACCTACCCGCTGTTTTGCTCTCATAGCGTGTTCTTGTACATTCGTTCCATTTTTTTAGCACGTCGTATTTTTCATTAGTTGGGTGAGCACTCGGGGCACACATGCCGCCTCGTACACGGCCACGCACTCGGGGAGCTTCCGCCAAGCGAAAGCGACAGGATGAGCCCGGCCCCTCCCACGCTAGGGAGGACTCCCCTCCACCTTCACCACCTCACCCCACACAACCACTTCCAGCCGACCCCATCCATCCGTAGCCACTTCCAGCCGACCTCGTTCACCCACAGCCACCACCGGCTCCGGCCGTCGGGCCGCTGGGCATCACATTCAGAGACGACGCACAGCACGTCCGATTTGAGCGTATCGCCCATCGCCCGATAGTACCCTCCAGGTTCGCTCATTTAGCAGACCTCGACCGCCTGGGGGTACTTGAGGGGATGCTTACGTTGTACGACAACGTGGGTTGGCGAGATTTTCTGTCTGTGTCGGCGGACACCTACGTCCGTCTGACACTCGAGGTGCTTAGCTCGATCACCCGGACCGATGAGGGATGCTCCTTTAGACTCATGGATCGAGAGTGTCGGATCACTATCGATATGCTTAGAGCATTCTTTCAGTGGCCCGTAGTCCCCGCGCCCGACCGAGCCTACGCCCCCACACACATCCCTCCCCCATCTTTCGATTCCTACGCCTTTTGGGCCAGGATCACAGGTTTACCACAGGCCTTTGACCCTAGTAGGGCCAAGGCCTCGGCCATAGTCCACCCCTGCCTCCGCATAGCATAGCGCCTTATGGCGACCACCTTTCTAGCAAGGTACGAGCCTGGGACGATGTCGACGCCTGAGCTCTATATGCTCTACGCGATGACTTGCCCCAGAGTTCTGGATAGGGATGGTGTTACGATGGTCCCCGCCGTTGAGATTGACGTCGCTAGCTGGTTTTTGGACCGCATCATCGTATCGGTGGCCGCTCGCTCCCTGATATATTGCGGCGGCCTGATCACCATGCTAGCCCTGATGACCGGTGAGGACCTTCCGACCGACCTACGTCGACATTCGGGCTCCACTTCACTTTCGATAGACATCATGGCCCGGATGAAGATGTTTCGTCCCCACGGCCAGTGACACTGGGTATGGTTGCACGGTCCCTTCGGTGCTGACTACATGATCCTCCCGAGCCCCGTTCGGACACACATAGGACCAGCACACGAGGACTGGCTTCCGGCGATGGATCTCCTGATCCCCGCCACCTACGTGCTTGAGGCCGAGGAGGCTGAGCAGGCACACCCTGTACCTGTTGACCCTGTGATCCCTCAGCCTGAGCCTGCACTTTCTGCAGCTCCCGACACCTCTGTCCACACTTCTACCGGTGTCGGGAGTACACTTGCTAAGCCATCCTCTACGCCCACCACGTTTACCACCACCCCCACCACTGTTGTGCCCCTGTCGGTTGAGCCACTCACCTCTCTGCTACCCGAGCGTCCACCCACCATACTTGAGAGCGACGAGTCTTCCTTCGCTTCCGTCGTGGAGACCCTATCCACTTTGATCTCCGCTAGGGTTTCGTCTTTTGTTCCCCACACTTCCTCCCCAGCGGTCGACCCTTCTATCTCCACCGTAGCTGTCCTATCTGAGAGTGTCGTGATGTCTATTCCCACGTCTGTGTCACTGACCTCTCTTGCCGCCTCGTCACCGATTTTGTCTTCCACTTCCACTGCTGCTGCTTCCACCTCACACCAGCCTGCGTCCCGGCCTCGCACTGAGGCTGGGCATCCACTAGTGAGCACATCCCCCTTTCCACTCATGCCTGCTGTCCCGATCACCTACACTGCCCGTATCAGACAGCCCCGACCTGCTCAGCCTAGATCTGTCCGTCCCTCCGCTCCACCACCCCCTGACGCCTTAGTTCAGAGCGTTCGTGCTCTTGAGGGGGCGATGAGTGGACTCAGGGGTGATTTTAGGGCTCTGTCTTTCACAGTCACCGCCATGTAGCACCGCCTCGAGTTACTTCCCGGCATACACTTTTGCCTGACCCAGATTCTCGAGCGACTGCCACGACCACCACCACCCACCCAGCAGACTGTTACCCAGCCACCACCACCACCACCACCTCCTCCGCCTCAGGACGGAGATGGCGCATCACCACCAGCTTAGGCACACCCTTGATGCCATTGATATTTTTTGCCGTTATGCTGCCCATTCTCTGCTTGGTCCTGATGATTTTTGCCCACCCCTCCTCCCATCACTATTTTTATCCACATTTTGATCATATCATTCTTTATCCTTTTTCGGGAGTGAGGGAGAGTATTTTTGGTGACACACACATATCTGCATCACTCTTATCCTTGCATGCATCACATCCGCATCATATTTTCATTTTGTTATTTTATTTCTTTTTATCATGTATGCATACCTACCCCCCACCCATTTCACGTCTCTCGGTGTGTCACACTTGGCACATTGAGGACACTGTGCACTTTAGCTTGGGGGAGTGAGTTCTCACGCTTTTTGCTTTTATCACCTTTTATTTTTAGTTTTTTTTCGCGTTTTTCCGCTTTTACACCCATTTTGCATCACTTTTTCATTTTTTTTACCATACATCACTTTTTTCTTATTTTCTTTGTGTGCTGCATTGTAAATAGTTTTTATTTTTCTTTTGTCTTTATTTCTTTCATCTCCTGATAGAGATGACTTTTCTGTGATGATGATGACGTGGTGTTAGCTTTTCTCTTTATGCATGCTATATTTATCGTGTCAAAGCTTTTTATTTCTGATATCATATGCTATGTTCTGCTTTGCATTTAGAAATAGTAACCCACTCTCTTTTGCCGTATGAAAATGGATGAAATTCTATTATTAGCTGATGTCTGATGATTCATATGTATGCTATCATAGAAAACATACCAAGATTCACGCATTGATGCTTATATCTGGAGTACTACTTTCTTTTCTCATATCACTTCTTATTGCATGATTTGTACGCTTCACTTCAGGTTAATTGAATGTGTGCTAGCATTGATAAATCTGGATTAGGTTACTTTTTAAGATCAAACTGAGTAGATTAGATTACCCTGCTAAAGTTGTCATGCACGTCCTATAGAGTGAACTGAGAGATACATTTATTTCTTTCTCCACATATCTTGAACGTAATTTCTCTATTTTAAATTCATTGGTGAATCTCCCCTTAGCGACTCTATTATTGGCATTCCCCCGTTATTATATCACATGCTCCAAATTCCCCAAAACCAAAAGAAAAAAAATACTTGTATATCCTTCTTTTTGATTTGGGATCATTTGTGTATATATGCTATTAAAAAAAGGAGGAGAAAAATATAAAAAGAAAAAGAAAAAGAAAAGAAAAAGGAAAAAGATTTGAGAATAAGAAAAGAAAAGAGAAAAGAAGTTCGAAAACGATCCCATCTCATATCCTTTCTCTCTTTCTTCCCTCTTTTGCTTTTATTTTTGTTTTCTTTGACTTTTGGAGCTTCGTAAGAAACAGGGATGTAAATATTGTTTTGAATATGCCACCACGCTTATGGATAAGCTTGGGGGAGAGAATCCGATGATGTGTGAGAGAGTGACTACCTGACGGTGCATGACAACCTAGGCTAAGTAATATTTTATACTCGGTGAGATGCTAAAGTTTCACGAAATCCAGAAATCTACGCTTAGCATTCATTTCATGAAAACCACATTTTTTCTATTCTTACTACTCTATCGTGTGATATCTCTTATACTCCTTATAGAAAGCATTCAATTGAAAAGTGTGTGATCTACGATATTGTATACCGCTTTAGATGCTTCAGACGATGTTAATCTTAGAATTATTCCATTTTTCACGCTATATTGATATTCTTGGGTTTTCTATTTCAAATGCACCATTATACTATGATATAAAAATAAAAGTCTTTGACACGTGTTTTATATTCGATGCATGCTATATGAGTAAGCAAAACCCACGTCCTGAGAAAAATGATCTAGCGACTTCCCTCTTCGTTTTCTACTTTGTTTTTCATTTTTTCGTTTTCCATTTCTCCATCGTTTTTATTTTATCTTTATCCACCGGGTTCGCTTTTTACTCATCTTTCTCGAGGACGAGTAAGAGGTAAGCTTGGGGGATTTTGATCACTCCATATTTTACACCTTTTTTCTGCATGATTGCATGCCATTTAGATCGCTCAAATCGTGTTTTTCACGTTTATTCAACAATATTGCGATGCTTTTCACGATTTGTTGTTTTTGTCATATTTCAGGAGATTTGGAGCGATTTGGAGTGATTCTGAGATGCACCCACTCCGGAGTGTCACCGACGACTCTCTTGAGGGGTATTCTGTGATTGGAGAGGAGTGAAAGAAGAAAGAACGTCGTAGGAGCGACGAGGAGGCAAAAATACGAAGAATGGGCATTTCCAGCATGCCACTCGGCCGAGTGAAGGATTCACTCGGTCGAGCATAGACAGCCCGCTCGGCCGGCCAGATCGGACACCCAACAGAGCTGATATCAGCGTGCACTCGGCCGAGCATCGCCATACCACTTGGCCGAGCACTGAGTCATCCCTCGCCCGAATGGAGCCAAGACGACGGCAACCAAGAATGACCAACTCTCTGGAATCCGTCAGTCAGCCCCAAAGACTGGCTCGGCCGAGTGACGAACGACTGTCCGCCCGAGTGAAGAATGCCCATCGGCCGAGTGAAGAAAAGTCACTCGGCCGAGTGACTCCCGAGGAGACGACCCCCAAGACCCCCAACTCTCTGGAATCTGTCAGGGTCTCCCACTCGGCCGAGTGACATTTGTCACTCGGCTAAGTGAGCCGCGCTGCCTGTAGCGTAAACTGCGATTTTGAGGCTGCGCAGGGGCATTTTCGTCAGGATTTTTTGGGCGATTTTGGGGGGTATTTAACCCCAGTTTTTAACCTAGTTTAGAGAGCTTTTTCAGAACTTTTGGCAGCCTTTTTAGATTAACTTTTTAGGAATTAGATTTAGCTTTTAGGGAGGAGAGAAAAGTGATATTTTGTTGGATGCTATTTTGTTCTTCATTGGTTTGTCTCTCTCTCCCTCAAAAACTCCATTTTTATTGATATTTTGAATATTGCCATGAATTCCATTGATTTTATTTGTGAATTTCTATTGAATTGCATGATGAATTGTGAGTAGTTTTATCGTCTTAGGGAGTAGGGATGAACCCCTACGAACCCTATTTCTAATTTGTGATGAATTGGTGAAATTATTGCTAGAATTGATTAAGGTTAGTTTGGGATTGATTTAATACGAATAGCTAGGGATTCATACCGATTGGGATTTGCAAGAGATTGGATCCCAACTCAATAGGAAGCCATAGAAATTCGAATTGGGTTGCAATTGGATTTCTCCGGAATCGGTTTGCAAGAGATTGGACTGAAACAAGGGTTTTCGATTGTAATTCTATACCAATACCCGTTTGCAAGAGATTAGACGGGTAGGAACTATCCCAACCTAGGTCGTAGCTCGAGTTTGCACGAGAGTGGGCTCGAGATATGATTGAATGATGATGATGTTCTTCACGCTAGCTTACCTAGGTTAGGGTTTGCAAGAGATTGGGCCCTACCCTAGGTTTGCTATAGACCGGCAATAGCGCGAGAGCGTGAGCTTGGTTCTACATTTAGTTGCAACTAGTTCACCCGAATTTCAAGTCTAGCAATTGTGAAACATACGAATCACAATGATGAGATACGGCAAGTAGCGGGGATTCCCTATCCCTAGGCATCTTTATTAATTTGTTATTTATTTTATACGATTGAACGACTGTGACCGCATATTTGCGAACATTTCTCTACCATTCTTATAGCCAGGTTGATTGAAGAGGACACTGTTATTAGGCTTCCCTGTGTTCGATACCCACTCGTTGCTACACCGTGCGCTTGCGGTAAGACTACAGTGTCACCGCTCCGGGACGTGTATCCGGGGCGCGATCAACTCGCCGCTCTCTAGTATGGTGGGTGGACGCTCGGGAAGAAGTGAGGAAATAGGCTCAACCGAGATAGGCACATCAGTGGTGGGGGTGGTGGTAGACATGGTGGACATGGTGGATGAGGTGGACGAGGTGGAAGACATAGCTAGGGTACTCCTGACACCGACAGAAGTGTGGACAGAGGTGCCGGAAGGTGCAGACAGTGCAGGCTCAGGCTGAGGGATCACGAGGTCGACGGGTGCAGGTGGTGCCTGCTCAGCTCCCTCGGCCTCTAGCACGTAGGCGGCGGGGATCAGGAGATCCATCACCGGAAGCCAGTCCTCGTGTGCCGGTCCTATATGTGTCTGAGCAGGGCTCGGGAGGATCATGTAATCGGCACTAAAGGGACCGTGCAACCATACCCAGTGCCGCTGGCCGTGGGGACGAAGTATCTTCATCCGGGCCATGACATATATCGAGAGTGAAGTGGGGCCCGAAGGTCGACGCAAGTCGTCAGGAAGGTCCACGCCGGTCATCAGGGCTAGCAGGGTGATCAGGCCGCCGCAACAGATCGGTAAGCGAGCGCTCACCGATACTATGATGCGGTCCAAAAACCAGCTTGTCACGACCCGCTTCCCTAAAATGGAGGCGAGGCATAACGAGGCCCGCTCAGGCTTGGAGCTGTGAGGCTCCAGCCTCTAAAGCATCTAGAAAATCACGCAGATCCCTGTAATGTGACACAGAACAAAGACAAGAATAATATAAAGAGATGAATAATAAAATTACCAATCTCCAAGTCCAAATAAAATTTGACAACAACCAGAAAAGCCACCAGGCTAACTAAAGAGTCTAAAAGAAAAGGCCCAGCATGGCCAACAAGAAACATCCAACAAAAGATGGTGCTACTCACCGACAAACTACAACAACTAACAAAGAAACGACGAAGGAACACTAGGACTGGTCACCAGTGTCCTCGTACTCCACGTCAGCAACGTATTCAGGCACGAACTCCTCGAACTCGTCTTCCCCAGCTACGGTCTCTGGCTCAGCAACTAACATGCGACACCCAAAGAGAATGGGCACATGTCAGCAAAGTCTACAAGACTTTGTGCAAGGAAACTAAAAGGAAAGGTAAAAGCAACCTAGCAATTCTAAAGTGTGCATGTCATGGCATGTATATAAGATATGCAGCAATAAGTAAACACAGCAAGTATGACATGGCAAGGAGTAAACATGGCATGGAAGCAAGGAAAAACAAGTATGCATTCACAAGGAAAAGGACAAGCATAGTAAGCACGTCGTGCACAGAGATTCTGCCCTTTGGCTAGAGAGGCTGTATGGGCCAACTCTTACGCTCAAGTGACTGTTTATCCCTACCCCTCCACATGTATTGAGCCAGGGCCTTACCCCCGAACATGGAATGCTCGCTTCTGGATCACGAGCCAGGAAGTGTTTTTAACAAGTATGGCGTAGGGTTATGCCCGCATAGCAGGTGCCTAGCCGGAAACACGGATTGTACAAGGATTTTGTAGCGTGTGCTACGATGCAACATACAAATCAAATGGCATGTAAGAATGCAAATGCATGGCAGATATTCAATTAAAATGCGTACCGTTAAAGAATTTAAACATGGCAGGCAAATGCATGACATGACATGACAAGAGGCAGTTCTAGCTTCGTTGTCAAGCTAGAACTTGAAATTGCGCCTAGACCGCTATCATTTCACGGTCTAGTCTCTTTCACGCTAAAAGCAAAGAAATGGCCTAGAGCATGGCCTAAAACAAGGTTGGCAAGTTTCACTTGCCTGATTCCGGAGTTCTTAGTGCCGACGAGTCCGTACAGAAAGCACAGATGTTTTTTGCGTCATATGGTTCTGATATCAGATAAAACGAAAAGCTTATAAATCTTATTGTCTTAACTCCAATTATCAAAAGGGATCTGTTAGGGGTGTGTGAGTTCACTGATCTGTTACTAACTTACCAACCAACAACTAATGGCTATAACCCTAACTAAGTTAACATGTAGGTACAACAACAGGGTATTAAGAGAGGTGTAGTCTACCAAGATTGTAATCATCATGTAATAATTATTTTTACCAAGGCCCACCCTGCTGCATGAACTAACTTCCAAATAACATGATCAGATTATCATCATTTAGCGGCATACTATCTAAATATATTAAAATAGAGGTTCGTTTAACAGTGATAATTTTTACTTTGAATGTTTAAATATGGTCCATTTCCATTTTGAAACAATTAACAGTCTATGATAGAAAGGATTGCAATTGCAGTCACTTATTATGACAAGTTGAATATGTTCTGGACTGCATAGAAGTAACTTATTGGCACCCAGAACTACTGCCATGGCTACAAAAAACGGCCTATGGGCATAGCAGCAGTCACTCAGATTCCAATGAAGTGCATACATGACTGGTGATCCTATGGAATCGATTCTAATTCTTGCTTTAGGTCAGTCAAATGGTTCTGGCCAATCTTTTTTTTAAAAGAACAATTACACACTAAGTTGGGCTTTAGCTACACAATGTTAAAGGAAGCCTCTGTTTTTTTTGACATGCATGAAGTACGGAACTTAATGAACAAAAACTCCCCAATAATTTGTAAGACAGGAGGATCGCTTATGTCAAACTCACAGTATTCCTAGCAAGAGGTAGAAGAACACAAAAACAGAAATGTAATTGTCAAGCAGCTAAGAGTCCAAGTTCACTTCTAACATCCTGAATGAGGGATTTATTCCTAACTTAACATCTAACATTAGTATAAGCTATCAAATGAAATTTACAAGGTATTAAGAAAACATAACTCATATTAAATAAAAACTAATATACCCAACATGTTTTACAGTTAAAAAAACAACAACCGAAAATTAACTAAATACGTGGGAAAAATCATCTACGGTGGGAAGGATTACTAATCATAGGGGAAGAGGATACACAGTTAAAGCATCTGCTAACTATTAACACTAACAACTAAACTACAAAGAACACATCCTAAGATTAAAGCTTATACTAACAACTCTTAACCCTAGCCATGGAGAACACATAGCTAACCTCATGGGATCTTCTCCCTCGTCGTCCACTGCAGGTGGGGAGCGAGAAGGACGTTACGCGGCCATGGTTGCTCACCAGAGGAGAGAAGGTGGTCGGTGTGACCCTAGGGTGGCCGAAGCGAGCGTACAGGCGTCAGAAATTTGTTGTGGTCACGCGGCTCCTGTCGTGCAGTTGGCAACGCAATGGAGGGGAAGGTTGTAGGCGGAGGTTCGATGGGGAGGGGGTATTTTGTGCGGCGCTGGGTGAAGGAAAGTTACGTGCGAAAATAGGTGAGGGGCGGCGGCTCGTTGATTTCAGGGAGAGAAAAACATAACCCTAGTTGTTATTAAATAGGGGAAGGGCTGTACACGAGGCTAGACAGGGTTATAATATTATTAGGAAGGGGGTGAGGGGGTCAGCACGTGAGGGTAGTGGCCCTAGTGGGTTATAAGTTAAGATTCAAAAGATATTAACAGTTTTGTTTTAGTGGGGAGAAGTTAATACGAAATAATTAAAATTAGTTTAAGTTTTAAAACCCTGTGATAAAAAATGCAACGTTAAAAAAAACTTAAAGTTTAAATTTAAATTTTAGTAAGAAATTAATAATAATAGTAATAAGTGGTTCTTACAACTTCACCCCTGGTCATCCAAAAATACAAACGAGATACCGGGGTGATCGCGCCTTCGAGAGGATCGTGAATATGGAGTCCAGTCACGCACTTGAACTACAGAAAACGGTGATAAAAATCAAATACACAAAATGCACCCACACGGATACGCGCCAAAATACGCACGGTCGAAAAGCGACCGTTACACAGCTAGCGATATCAATCTCAACGGCGGGGACCATCGCATCACCACCCATATCCTGAACTCTGGGGCGAGTCATCGTGTAGAGCATATAGAGCTCAGGTGTAGACATCGTCCCAGGCTCGTACCTCGCAAGGAAGGTGGTCGCCATAAGGCGCTGTGCTATGCGGAGGCAGGGATGGACAATAGCTGAGGCCTTGGCCCTACTAGGGTCAAAGGCAAGTGGTGAACCCGTGATCCGGGTCCAAAAGGCATGGGAGTCGAACGACAGTGGTGGGATATGCGTCGGAGCATAGGCGCGGTCAGGCTCAGGGACAGCGGGCCACTGAAAGAATTCTCGAAGCATATCGAGAGAGATCTGACACTCTCGATCCATAAGGCGGAAGGAGCATCCCTCATCAGTCCGGGCTATCGAACTAAGAACCTCAAGTGTCGGACGGACGTATGTGTCCGCCGACACAGACAAAAAGTCACGCAAACCCACGTTGTCGTACAACATGAGCATCCCCTCTAGTACCCCTAGGCGGTCAAGGTCTGCTAAGTGTGCAAACCTAGAGGGCACTATCGAGCACTGGGCGATACGCTCAAACCGGACGCGCTGTGCGTCGTCTCTAAACGTGATCCCCAGCGGCCCGGCGGCGGGAGCTGGTGGTGGCTGTGCATGGATGGGATCGGCTGGAAGTGGCTGTGTGGGGTGAGGTGGTGAAGGTGGAGGAGACTCCTCCCTAGCGTTAGAGGGACCCGGATCATCCGGCCTCTTCCGCTTGGCGGAGGCTCCTCGAGTGCGTGGCCTAGTGCGGGGCGGCATGTGTGCCGTGAGTGCTCACCCAACAAGAATAATATGCGGCGAGCTTAAAAAAATGGAACGAACGTACCTGAACACGCCGCGAGAGCAAATCAACCAATGAGTGCGAAGAACGCCGCCTCCGTGGAGCTAAAAGCGCGTCCGAAAGCTACCCAAAGCTCCTCCAAGATAGCCTGCAAATCAAACAATGATGTCAGTGGAAAATATTCAAAATACATGGGGGAGATGGGGTATAATAGATAGTTAAATAAGTTGATTTGAGTTAGGGGCTCAATGGGCGTACGAATCGAGAAATATGGGAGAAAATGGAGTTTTGGGGCGAAATCGGGATCGCCGGCGGTCGGCCGGCGGCGAGGAAGGTCGTCGGAGGTCGGCGCGTCGGTGGGAGGTCGTCGCCGGTGGTGGTCGGTCGATCAGAGCCGGCGGCGAGTCGATTCGGGTGAGGGGCTGCGGCAACGGGCGAGGGGAGACAAAGCGCCGCAGGGGCTCGGGCGAATTTGGGATTTTCTCGCGTTGAGATTCGCACCGAGCCCGTAGCGTTTATATAATGGAAGTTACGACTCGGCCGAGTGATAATGTCACTCAGCCGAGTGGCGTAAACGAAAAAAAATTTAAATTTCTCCCCGCCACTTACGACTCGGCCGAGTGGATTTGCCTTACTCGACCGAGTGGCTTTGCCTTACTCGGCCGAATGGAGAATCTCCACTCGGCCGAGTTGCACAAGCTACTCGACAATTCTCGCCCTAGGAGGGTATCTGTTTCACTCGGCCGAGTGACTAAATGTACGCGGCCGAGTGGCAGTTAATACTGAAATGCACAAAAAATACAGAGAGTTGGTTCCGCAGACTTCCCTGGTTGGTGCCCCACTCGGCCGAGTGGGGTCCTTTGCTCGGCCGAGTGGCATATGATACTCGGCCGAGTGGCGTGCTGTTTTCTGCTTCGGGGCTCCGTTTTCACTCTACTCTCTGTTTTTCTTCCTCCAGTTGGTTTCTTCCTCTTACTAAACCTCGAGCGCATTCCTGGAGTGCTCTTCTTTACCTCGGTCATCCTCCATATGAGAGATCTCCTTTTCTCCTCTCCTGTCATAAGAATTAAGACCAGTTGTCAAGATTTTTATAGGCAATTGACTCAAAAAACTAGCAAAGTCTAAAACAAAAATAAAAACCAAAATAAAAATAATGCAAAAACCATCGGGTTGCCTCCCGACAAGCGCTCGTTTAAGGTCTTGAGCTCGACCCCTTTGGATTTTCAAATTAGCGTAGGGATGTTGGGTGCGTATGAGATGCACCCGTCGAATTTGCCGGGAATACCGCTCGGATTTGGATCGTGGTGGTGCGTGGCCTTCCTCAGTGCCCCTTCATCATGGGCAATGTTGGGGGATGGCTCCCCCAAGCTTGAGCTTGTTCCGGTCCTTGACTTCATCGGTGACACCGATCTTGGAATCGGTGGAGCTTTCTTCGGATTCTTTGACGTCGAGAGCTTGCAAAGCTCCCGTATTATCGCGACATCAGCGTCCCATTATCATTCTCCGCGGAGCTATTGGGAGAGTCCTTCAATGTCTCTTCTTCGCTCAAATCTTGGCTTTCTTCAAATCCATCATCGTGGAGTGCACCGATGGAGTGGGAGATAGCCTCTTCAATGACCTCGTCAAGGAGGTCCACATAATCTAGCTCCTCATAATACGGCATGTGCTTCATAGCCTTTGGTATATGGAGCTCTACTTCAATGTTGCCGATGTTCAAGGTAAGAGTCCCCTCCCGCACATCGACGATTACACCCGCGGTGGCGAGGAATGGGCGTCCAAGTATGAGCGATGTGTCACCCTCTTCCTTGATATCCATTATCACAAAATCACAAGGCAAGCATATGCCTCCCGGAACTTGGAGTGGGATGTTCTCCGCGATCTCAACCGGCCTTGTAATCCGACCGTCTGCGAGTTAAATCCTCATGTCGGTTGGCTTTAAATCCGTGCCAGTATTCAACTTCCAGAACATGGTGAGAGGCATGAGGCTCACACTAGCGCCCAAATCAACAATGCTTTTTGTAAGGGGACGCCCCCTAGAGTGCAAGGAATCCGGAAGCACCCGGGATCTTTAAATTTGGCGGGCTCCTTTTCCTTCCTAGTGAACCAAGTTCCTTGTTCCGCGAGCATGATCTTCTCTTTCCTTTTTCTTCCCGTAATCAAGTCCTTTAAGAACTTCGCGTAGGATGAGATTTCCACTATGGCATCAAGGAAAGGGATATTAAGGCTCACCCCTCTCAAATATTCGAGGAACTTGGCTAGCCTCTTCTCGATCTTGGCTCTAGCTAGCCGTTGAGGGAAAGGCACCGGTGGCATGAATCGGCGCTCATCAATAGGTTCCTCCACTTTAGATTTTGCTCCTTCTTGCGGCTCCTTCTCTTTTTCCACCTCAATTGTCGGCTCGCTCTCTTCTAGAATCTCCACCACAGGTTCCTTGACTTGAGTCATGACAGGAGTGGTATCCTTCCGACCCCTTGTCGTAACCGCAACAACCGCGTTGATATGGCTGGTGTTGCCCCGTGGATTTGGCTCGGGTTGAGCCGGTAATTTTTGGTTGTTTCTATTGAGCAATGCAAGTTGCTCCCCAATTTGAGCGACGACGGTGGTAAGAGAATCTTGTCCCGCCTTCAACGTGGCATTAATCTTTCTCTGCTCCACCATAAACTCCTCCACCTTAGCTTCAAAATCCGAATGTGGTTGAGCTTGCGGAGGGTTGGGATTTCTCCAACCTTTATTATACCCGGGTGGCCTATAAGGTCCCACTTGTTGCCTAGGTGGGAAGTTTTGTTGCGGTGGCCCCCTTGGTTGATAATTCGGTTGTGGTGGTGGAGCCCGAGCTTGAGGAGGTTGTTGTGGCAGGGGGGTTGAAGGCACCATCATTATTAGCATAGGAAAAACCCGGATGGTTTCTAGCGGCCGGGTTGGCCCAATATCCGGAATTCCCCGCAACATATTGAATTTGCTCCAAAGCTCATTCTCCATGCTCTCCTCCTACATACATGGCTTGGGATTGGTCTTGCCAATCACTCATATGGTTTGTCGGTGCGGATGTAGAAGGAGCTCCATGCGGCTCGGTAATGTATTTCTCCAATCTCTCCACTACCTTGTGGAGAGAGTCAAATTTGCTAGCAAGCTCCGCCACGGCCTTGGCCTCATAAATACTCGTGGGCTTCAAGAAGGACGAAGAATGTCCTCGCCCGTCACCCCACTGTTGGTTGTTGGAGGCCATCTCCTCTAGCAAGGCCGTAGCTTCATCGGGGGTCTTTGACAAAATGGCTCCGTTGGTGGTAGCATCAATAATCTGTTTTGTGCCCGGTTGGAGTCCATTGTAGAAACTGTGGACAAGCTCCCAATCCTCTATGCTGTGATGGGGGCATTGATGCTGCAAGTCCTTGAAGCCCTCCCACGCCTCATAGAGAGTCTCATGCGGTCCTTGCTTGAAGGACATGAGAGCACTTCTTATCTTCACCGTCTTGGAGGGCGGGTAAAATTTGTCGACGAAGGCACTCACCAATTCATCCCAAGTGGTGAAGATTCCTTCAGCCTGCGTCCTCAACCAATATAAGGCTTTATCATTGAGTGTGAAGGGGAAGAGGCACAGTCTGATAGCATCTATGGAGGCGCCCGGCATTTGGAAGGTGGCACATTTTGATAAAAAGAGCTGGATGTGGTAATGAGGGTTTTCATGGGAATTCCAATGAAAAGGGTCTTGCTGCATCAGAACTACCAATCCAGTCTTCAACTCGAAATTTTTGTCGGTCGCCAACTCCGGCATAGCTATGGACGAGGTCGTGGAGGAAGTCTTAGGTCGAAGCCTATCTCTAATGGAAATGATTCTCGCCATTCACGTCGCCAATTCTTCAGCTGTCTCAGGATGGGTCATAAAATTCCCTTCCGTATCGAGTCTCCTCTCTGCTCTGATCCTCCTCAATGTACGTTCGATCTCCGGATCGTATAGTATTTCTTCGGGGTCTGCTGTGGATCTCATGTACATGCAAGGAAAAACAGAGTTTCAAAGAAATAGTTAGCAAAAGGAAGGGTAAAATAAAAATAGAAATAATAAAACAAAAAGAAAAATAGCTAGGTAGGTAGAATCAAACACTATCGCCTCCCCGGCAACAGCACCAAAAACTTGATCGTGCCCCGGAGACACACCCGGGACGAGACTCGCTAGTCTTACCGCAAGCACACGGTGTAGCGGTGAGCGGGTATCAAACACGAGGAGGGCAAATGACGGTGTCTTCTTCAATTCACCTGGCTATAAGAACAGTCGAGAAATATTCGCAATAAAGCGGTCACAGTCGTTCAATTGTATAAAGAAAATATCAAATTAATAAAAACGCCTAGGGATAGGGAATCCCTGCTACAAATCGTATCTCGTCATTGTGATTCGTAGGTTTCACAATTGCTAGACTTGAAATTCAGGTGAACTAGTTGTAACTAAATGTAGAACCAAGCTCACGCTCTCGCGCAACAAAATGTAGAACCAAGTTTCACAATTGCCGGTCTATAGCAAACCTAGGGTAGGGTCCAATCTCTTGCAAACCCTAACCTAGGCAAGCTAGCGTGAAGAAAAACATCATCGTTCAATCGTATCTCGAGCCCACTCTCGTGTAAACTCGAGCTACGACCTAGGTTAGGATAGCTCCTACCCGTCCAATCTCTTGCAAACGGGTATTGGTATAGCATTGCAATCGAAAACCCTAGTTTCGGTCCAATCTCTTGCAAACCGATTCCAGAGAAACCCAATTGTAACCCAATTCGAATTTCTAGGGCTTCCTATCGAGTTGGGATCCAATCTCTTGCAAATCCCAATCGGTATGAATCACTAGCTATTCGTATTTAATCAATCCCAAACTAACCCTAATCAATTCTAGCAAGAATTTCACCAATTCATCACAAATTAGAAATAGGGTTCGCAGGGTTCATCCATACGCCCTAGGGCGATAAAACTACTCACAATGCATAATGCAAATCATTAGAAATTCAATAATAAAAACAATAGAATTCATTGCAATAGACAATATATCAATAAAAATGAGGTTTTTGATAGAAAGAGAGACAAACCAATGAAGATTCAATAGCATCCAACAAAATAGAACTTTTTATCTCTCTCCAAAGAACTAAATCTAATCTCCTAAAAAGTAATCAAAAAGGGCTACCAATGTAACGCCCCGCTTCCCAAAAGACACCGGAAGCAAGAGCGTTACGCGGTCCGCTTGAACTGGAGCGGTGAAGCTCGAGTTCAATAAGCGTCTGTGATAAAAACACAGAAAAGGGTCCTTGCATTTGCATATCAGAACAACCAGAAAAACATTTCGTTAAATTAAATGGGCACTTCCAGAATTGTTCGTACAGAAAATAAAACAACAGGGCCTCAGCATGGCCAAAGGAAACTACAACAAAACACTAATCCTACTACAAGGAACTAACTAAAACTCAAAGCAGTGACGGAAAAGAGACTCTAGTCTTCTGCAGAAAACATCTCGGCGTCTTCGACAACTCTGGCTCTCCAAGTCAGGCGTCGCGTACTGGTCCTCCTGGTACTCAAGCTCTGAACCTGACATACATCCACAAACATGAATGTATGTCAGCTAGGGGTCTGCAAGAAAAGTTAGCATCCCAAGGTGAAGTATATGACAGATATATGAATTTTTAGAAGCATTTAATAATTTTAAGAAAAACGACTGCAAGAATTAAATATTGAACAATTTCAGAACAGAAACGAAACAATCCTAGCATGCAGTTCTAAACGGTTGCAAGATTAAAGTTAAGGTTCTCTGAGTTCGTTAACATTTCAATTTCAAGATGACCAAGTTAGGGTTCAATGTCCATGTCAAGAATTCACATCTAATCTAGGGTTCTCTACTTTAGGTCGTGATGAGAAGGTCGTTCCTCTCACGGGGGCTTACCGTGATTGACGCTAACCCACCGCGTCGGGTGGTGCTCTTGAGGAGAGTACCTTTCATACGCCCAGTGGCCGCTCAACCCTAACCCTACCCAAAACTTTTGCCGGAACACGAGCCGGCCTAGTCGACTCACACGACATCACGATATCACGATACCACCTTCGAGGCGCACGATTTCACGATGTCCAAACTGTTAAACATGTCAAGACTCACTGAATATCACTGTTATCAATTTTAAAGTTTTATGGTGACAGTTCTGCAAAATGGAAACGGTTCGAACGACCGTTTCCGTAATTTCAAATAATGACGATTTCGTCCTTTTTGTTCAACTTGCTACAGAAACGATTTCTTTCTCTAGTTGTTTAAATTGGGGATATATCGTATGATATACCGTTGGATCCCAATTTTCGTCCTAGTCATTATGGTGTCTGTTTTGTACGTCATTTCACGCCTAATTTTTGAGTTACACAGTAAAACATGAAGGTGGTGTAAACGTGCCGAAACTTCTAAAAATCATAACAAATCATATACTTGCCTGTTTTTGGCATTCTTGGTGTTGTTGGATTCGTCTCGACGAATACTATGATGTGGAAGGTTCGGTTCGCTGTTTTGGCAGAAAATAAAATTAGAATTGGCGTTTCTTGTTCAGGACAGATTTACAAAAATACCCCTACGACATCTAATCACCCAATTTTATTAAGTCTTCTACTTTACGGTGTGGGTTAAGAGTTATGGGGGTAGATCTACCAACCTGAAGAGTAGCGAGGGATCGGATGATGTCCACGAGCGACGACGACACGTACGGTGCTGGAACTTTGACGTTTACTCTCCGAACTCGTTGCGGCAGCGTGTAGGCGATGGACAGAGGTTGTCAGCGTGCTCCGGGGGCTGTCGGTGTCAGATCTGAGGGCGTGGAGCTGCTGTAGCATGCCTGGGCCGTGGGTGCTGCCGTGGAGATGATTGAGATGGTGCTGAGGGTGTTGTGGATCGGTGGGGAGTTGCTGAAGTGGGGATCACGGCCTGGAGTTGGGATTGATGGTGTGGGGCTTGGCTTGGAGTTGTTTGCGTGGGGGTGGAGCTGTGGAGAGAGGCTCACGGCCTGGAGTTGAAGCTGGCGGCCGTGGGTTGGTTCACGTGGAGATGAGCAACCGTGGCTGGGGCTGTTGGGCTCGGGTGGAGGAGAGGAGGGAAGGAGGGGCCTGTTGCGTGGACGGGGTTGTTTGCTGGTTGTCTTTGCGTGGAGGTGGGTGGTTTTGCGTGGAGAGAGACAGGCTATAGGGCGGCGGCTGAGAAGAACTAGGGTTTGAAAAATATAGATATGTGGTAGGCTGCTAGGAGGGTTTAATACAAAATGTTGGTTGCTATGTTAGAAGAGTTAGGTGTTTTATAAGGAATGTTGGCTGTTGTGGGTTCTCAAAAGAAATGGACTTAGGGTTCTACAGCCTAGGTTAGCTTTGTAGAGTTTTATAGGAAGCTAGGTTGAAAAAAAGATGTTGCGGCTGTGTAGTTGATATAGGATAGGGTTTTAGAAAATAATAGGGCTAGGGCTTAGGTTAGTAATATATATATATGAAGTTGCCTAGGCTTAACATCATGTGAAGGAAAGTTGGTCCCTGTTGCATGAGCTAGGGGGGCCGGATGTGTAGTTTAGGCTAGGGTTTAAGTTTTTGTTATTTTTAAAACAAAGCCCATGCATGCGTGAGTGCTGCATGACTTAGGGTGGGCCTGGGGTTCGTCTAAGAGGAGTATATGGTTTAATATATATAGTAGGCCTAGAGATGTGGAAGAAAGTAATAATAATGATAATAATAGAGATAACTTAATCATAATACTCTAAGTGCCATAATAATAATAATAATAATAATAATAATAACAATAATAATAATAATAACACAATAGAAACACACAACTAAGTGTCACACAAAAATAATAAGAACATTGATAATAATAAGAGCAATTATAATAACAAATAACAATAATAATAATAATAGAAATAAGAAATAATAATAATAATAAACAATAAGAAATTAGCTTTGTACCATAAAACAATAATAGAAATATTCAACATGGGTAGGTTGGCACGTGCACCGAGGCAGATACGCTGATACGGTCACGGGCGAAAAATAAATCAGTAGAGAAAAACAGATAATATCATCCAAAGACTGGTCGTTACATCCTACCCATCTTAAAGAAAATTCCGCCCTCGGAATTTCTAACAATCACAGGTCAGGGAACAGGTTGGGGTGACGCTCTCTCGTCTCATCTTCCAATGCCTACACCGTAAACAACCACCAAGGCATATCCAAATAGTATTTCTAATATTCGTATCGACACCAAATGTATTACCATATATCTTATACACCCATAACTTATAGTGATATAGTACCACCTGTCACTTAGACACACTACTAATGCAAAATACAACCATGCTTAGTCAATTAACATTTCATTCGTACAACTACTTTACATACCGCATATCACCATATACACACATAATAATACGGATCACTACACGTATATATATACACGTAATACATTACACCACACACAGATTTATACAATCCTTACTCCTAGCACTAGGGTCATCGAAATCTACCCACCTTAGGATCAAGTCCGTCTCCTGACTTTTTAACATATCTAGTCACTCTAGTAACTACTCCAATCATATCACATTATAATTTAAACCAGGTATAGTCATTACAAGTGCTTATATATACACTAGGTAGCCAACATTAACACTACTAACATGTATTTATTCAAGCACACTATACTCTTATACCTATCATAGCCAGTCAAATTCATACAAGTATTTGAATCATTCCTATAGTCACGTACATCCTTATATAGATATTAAACACTTACTACATACCATGATACACACATTTACAAACAATAAATAGTTCACACCAACAACTGTCGCCATAGGACTTACGTAAATATAACTACCTACGAACAAGCAATATGAGTATACTACTCCCTAATATCTCCTAATATACATCCAATACCAAACACATCAGCACATGTAGTCACACCATACCATTATTAAATCAACTTTACTATATCTAATATACATTCACCACTACTATAATTTCACAATTATATAGTCATTCAAATGCATGCAATTATTTCACCATATATTCACATCACATACGGCCTTATAACTATATTCACGATACGCCACTCATACCATAGTCACCAATACCTATATCTAAGCACATACTTACCTGTGCATGGTGCACACCCACACACGTTAACATTTCATTCATATATACTAATCATGCCACTAAATACTCAGCACATCTGCACACCTAGTTTAGCTAGCACACATACGATCACCCAGGCAATTCCTTAGTAAATAACTATACCACAAGACCAACACTTATAGCTATACACTGGTATAGCGACCCACAATCATGTACGCATCATAACCAGGTACAAACAATCATATCACAATACATACATCATCCTGTAGGGGTACTACGATAATCCTACCATACATGATACACACTTGTTCATACCATATATATATACATACCTATAACTAACCACATACACACGTATTCACATGCACACGTCAAACATACTAACATGTAGGTCACACAATAAATCTGCACACCACACTATATGTGCACCTATTATCATTACACCCAACATGCACATCACCGTACTTAGCATATAATCACAACCATTTACAAGCACGACTAAGGTATCTTTACTCCTCGTGACTAACCAATACTAAATCTAATACGTTCAGATATTCCTATAGCGATATGGCCAATCACTCGCCTAAGTATAAATATAGCACTTACTATTCTACACTCGGCTATATACATATATATCAAAATTACCATACATGCACATACGACACAATAGGAAATCACACCATACCAATATATTAAGGGTAAACACACTTATACATGGGTGGTATATAGAGATTCGAACACACGGGTCCAAACTCAAAATCTATTTACATGCACCACAACAACACCACAATCAATGCTAAAGGCCTCACTAAGCAAAAACAAGCTCTAAAGAGATAACTAAGCAAGTGTATGATTCAGAGTTGAATGATGCAACGAACTAAGTTGTGATGGACGGTTCCGGAGGTGGTATGGGTAAGAGAGTAGTTTGGTTGAGGGTGACCCAAAATATTTATGAATAATTAAATAATTAAGAAGATACGGATGTGTGTGAAGAAAGGTAACATCGTTACAATTTCGTAAAATAGAGAGCATACGGTAGGAGTTAAAACGTAAAATGTGATCAGTCAAATAATAGGTGAAGAGTAATATGGATGTAGTGATGTAGTGCTGGCGTGGTAAATGGAAATAGGTTTGAAAAAATGTTTTTTTTAAAGTGTATGAATAACTGTTTTGAAATATGTTAGTAAGAAAAGGAGATGATAGTCTGAACTAGCGAAATATAAATATGGTTTTAAAAAGAAGTTCATAACGTGAGAAAAAAAAATAGAGTAGCTATAGAAGATTATGTGAAATAGAAGTGCGGAAAAATGCATGTTAGAAAATCGCTATGAGATAGTGCCTAAGGATCGCGTCAAAAGAGTTTCATAATCAAGATTGGGTTTAAGTCGACAGAAGTGTAGAAAATCTAAGTAAAAGCTTTTCGAAAGGATTTTAAACTTAGCGAAGATTTCAATAAAAGAATTATCGAAAATACTTTTTAAAAGACCCTGGATCTGCAATGGGGAGGTTCAAGGTTAAAGATGGCGGACCTGAAAAGTTTACGTGAATCGAGACCAAGGAATAGGTTTGACGATCGAAACGTAAGGACGACTAAGAAGTAACTCCATGAATACACTTCGATGGATTTCTACGATCATTAATATGGAGGTGTGATGATTAGAGGAATAATAAAATCAGGGGGAAAATAATCATTGGGTCAACTAAGGTTTAGCACTAAGGTTCTTCAACGAATTAGACTGCGATAGGGAAGCCGGGGTAAGGGTTCGTTGAGGATCGAGATCGAGATCATATCTATAGATCTGGAATATCCTACTCTTCGAAGTCTACTTCATTGCAGGCGTCCCCGGTTCGACTTGCACGGATGCGACGATCGCTACGTTCGGTTGAGCCCTAAATTCGATAAATCTAAGCGAACGACTAACGAATTCAAAAGTCTAATAAGGTCCGAGCAGGACGATCAATCGATAAGGTGACTCCTAAGATGATAATACTAAGTCGTAGCAAGGGTGTCTAACTAACGAGCACAAGCGTCTATCTATTCCTATCATCCTGGTATTGGGTTTCCTATCGTGCTGAGACTAGGCATTTGAGTAATTTTGCGTACGAACTATTCTGGATGTTTTTGGCTAATGAAAGGCGTTCTCATTGTTCTGAATTTCACAGTTGCAAGACCTGCATGGGCCACCACTAAAACCTGTAATGTCCCGCTTCCCAAAAGACACCGGAAGCGAGAGCGTTACGCGGTCCGCTTGAACTGGAGCGGTGAAGCTCGAGTTCAATAAGCGTCTGTGATAAAAACACAGAAAAGGGTCCTTGCATTTGCGTATCAGAACAACCAGAAAAACATTTCGTTAAATTAAATGGGCACTTCCAGAATTGTTCGTACAGAAAATAAAACAACAGGGCCGCAGCATGGCCAAAGGAAACTACAACAAAACACTAATCCTACTACAAGGAACTAACTAAAACTCAAAGCAGTGACGGAAAAGAGACTCTAGTCTTCTGCAGAAAACATCTCGACGTCTTCGACAACTCTGGCTCTCCAAGTCAGGTGTCGCGTACTGGTCCTCCTGGTACTCAAGCTCTGAACCTGACATACATCCACAAACATGAATGTATGTCAGCTAGGGGTCTGCAAGAAAAGTTAGCATCCCAAGGCGAAGTATATGACAGATATATGAATTTTTAAAAGCATTTAATAATTTTAAGAAAAATGACTGCAAGAATTAAATATTGAACAATTTCAGAACAGAAACGAAACAATCCTAGCATGCAGTTCTAAACGGTTGCAAGATTAAAGTTAAGGTTCTCTGAGTTCGTTAGCATTTCAATTTCAAGATGACCAAGTTAGCGTTCAATGTCCATGTCAAGAATTCACATCTAATCTAGGGTTCTCGCCTTTAGGTCGTGATGAGAAGGTCGTTCCTCTCACGGGGGCTTACCGTGATTGACGCTAACCCACCGCGTCGGGTGGTGCTCTTGAGGAGAGTACCTTTCATATGCCCAGTGGCCGCTCAACCCTAACCCCACCCAAAACTTTTGCCGGAACACGAGCCGGCCTAGTCGACTCACACGACATCACGATATCACGATACCGCCTTCGAGGCGAACGATTTCACGATGTCCAAACTGTTAAACATGTCAAGACTCACTGAATATCACTGTTATCAATTTTAAAGTTTTATGGTGACAGTTCTGCAAAATGGAAACGGTTCGAACGACCGTTTCCGTAATTTCAAATAATGACGATTTCGTCCTTTTTGTTCAACTTGCAACAGAAACGATTTCTTTCTCTAGTTGTTTAAATTGGGGATATATCGTATGATATACCGTTGGATCCCAATTTTCGTCCTAGTCATTATGGTGTCTGTTTTGTACGTCATTTCACGCCTAATTTTTGAGTTACACAGCAAAACATGAAGGCGGCGTATACGTGCCGAAACTTCTAAAAATCATAACAAATCATATACTTGACTGTTTTTGGCGTTCTTGGTGTCGTTGGATTCGTCTCGACGAATACTATGATGTGGAAGGTTCGGTTTACTGTTTTGGTAGAAAATAAAATCAGAATTGGCGTTTCTAGTTCAGGACAGATTTACAAAAATACCCCTACGACATCTAATCACCCAATTTTATTAAGTCTTCTACTTTACGGTGTGGGTTAAGAGTTATGGGGGTAGATCTACCAACCTGAAGAGTAGCGAGGGATCGGATGATGTCCACGAGCGACGACGACACGTACGGTGCTGGAACTTTGACGTGTACTCTCCGAACTCGTTGCGGCAGCGTGTAGGCGACGGACAGAGGTTGTCAGCGTGCTCTGGGGGCTGTCGGTGTCAGATCTGAGGGCGTGGAGCTGCTGTAGCATGCCTGGGCCGTGGGTGCTGCCGTGGAGATGATGGAGATGGTGCTGAGGGTGTTGTGGATCGGTGGGGAGTTTCTGAAGTGGGGATCACGGCCTGGAGTTGGGATTGATGGTGTGGGGCTTGGCTTGGAGTTGTTTGCGTGGGGGTGGAGCTGTGGAGAGAGGCTCACGGCCTGGAGTTGAAGCTGGCGGCCGTGGGTTGGTTCACGTGGAGATGAGCAACCGTGGCTGGGGCTGTTGGGCTCGGGTGGAGAAGAGGAGGGAAGGAGGGGCCTGTTGCGTGGACGGGGTTGTTTGCTGGTTGTCTTTGCGTGGAGGTGCGTGGTTTTGCGTGGAGAGAGACAGGCTATAGGGCGGCGGCTGAGAAGAACTAGGGTTTGAAAAATATAGATATGTGGTAGGCTGCTAGGAGGGTTTAATACAAAATGTTGGTTGCTAGGTTAGAAGAGTTAGGTGTTTTATAAGGAATGTTGGCTGTTGTGGGTTCTCAAAAGAAATGGACTTAGGGTTCTACAGCCTAGGTTAGCTTTGTAGAGTTTTATAGGAAGCTAGGTTGAAAAAAAGATGTTGCGGCTGTGTAGTTGATATAGGATAGGGTTTTAGAAAATAATAGGGCTAGGGCTTAGGTTAGTAATATATATATATGAAGTTGCCTAGGCTTAACATCATGTGAAGGAAAGTTGGTCCCTGTTGCGTGAGCTAGGGGGGCCGGATGTGTAGTTTAGGCTAGGGTTTAAGTTGTTGTTATTATAAAACAAAGCCCATGCATGCGTGAGTGCTGCATGACTTAGGGTGGGCCTGGGGTTCGTTTAAGAGGAGTATATGGTTTAATATATATAGTAGGCCTAGAGATGTGGAAGAAAGTAATAATAATGATAATAATAGAGATAACTTAATAATAAATACTCTAAGTGCCATAATAATAATAATAATAATAATAATAATAATAATAATAACAATAATAATAATAATAATAACACAATAGAAACACACAACTAAGTGTCACACAAAAATAATAAGAACATTAATAATAATAAGAGCAATTATAATAACAAATAACAATAATAATAATAATAGAAATAAGAAATAATAATAATAATAAACAATAAGAAATTAGCTTTGTACCATAAAACAATAATAGAAATATTCAACATGGGTAGGTTGGCACGTGCACCGAGGCAGATACGCTGATACGGTCACGGGCGGAAAATAAATCAGTAGAGAAATACAGATAATATCATCCAAAGACTGGTCGTTACAACCAAAAATATGAGAAAAAGCTCCCTAAACTAGGTTAAAAACTGGGGTTAAATACCCCCCAAAATCGCCCAAAAAACTGTGACAAAATTGCCCTTGCGCAGCTTGAAAATCGCACTTTACGCTACAAACAGCACGGCTCACTCGGCCGAGTGACAAATGTCACTCGGCCGAGTGACGGACCCTGACGGATTCCAGTAAGTCTGGACTTTTGGGGGTCGTCTCCTCGGGAGTCACTCGGCCGTGTGACTTTCTTCACTCGGCCGATGGGATTTCTTCACTCGGACGAGTCGGAACTCGGGGCTGACTGACGGATTACAGTAAATTGGGAATTTTGGTTGCCGTCGTCTTGATGCCACTCGGGCGAGTGGTGTATCCGTGCTCGACCGAGTGGTCTGGCGATGCTCGGCCGAGTACACACTGATATGGAGTCTGTTGCTTGTCCGATCTGGCCGACCGAGCGGGCTGTCGATGCTCGGCCGAGTGACTCCTTCACTCGGCCGAGTGGCATGCTGAAAATGCCCAATCTTCGTATTTTTGCTTCCTCGTCGCTCCTACGACGTTCTTTCTTCTTCCACTCCTCTCCAATCGCAGAATTCCCCTCAAAAGAGTCACGGGTGACACTCTGGAGTGGGTGCATCTCAGAATCACTCCAAATCGCTCCAAATCTCCTGAAATACGACAAAAACAAGAAATCGTGAAAAGCATCGCAATATTCTCGAATAATCGTGAAAAACGCGATATGGGCGATCTAAATGGCATGCAAACAAGCAGAAAAAAGGTGTAAAATATGGAGTGATCAAAATCCACGGTCACGTCCCCCACGCGTCACCCGAGGAGAGGTCGGGACGCTTCGATACCCCTCGCCTTTAATTCAAAGTGACGGCTGCGATTCAACGGTGATTCGGGAGGCGAGTTTTTCGAAATAACTTCCCGCCTTTTACCAACGCTTAGACTATACGGCCACTCTCACAATGCCCGAGCTAACAAAGCGGCCTGAGTAGCTCGGCTCGGCACTAGGAAGAGCACCGAACTGACCTTAGACAAGCTCCTACACAGCGAGTCATGCCACAGAGAGCGCTCACTCCCTACGATCGCCTAAAGTCCTCGTTTGGAGCCTAGTCGGACAGACATCATCACAACTTTCCCCTCCTCCTCGTCCGAACACTCGTCCTATGGGGAATGTTGGGGGCATTCATCACTCATACGTAGGCGAGAGCGCCGACCCCATAAGCAACAAGGAGAAAAAAAGGGAAACAAAAAATATACACTTTATTTATTCAATCTTTCTACAATACAGAGCTCGTCTAGAATACAATTCAACATCAGGCTCGGCCAATTGCCGGCCGTACAAACTCTCCCTACATTAAGAGCGCCTCAAATTCGTTGCATCGCCCTCGCCTTCATCCTTTCCTTCTGTAACGCCCCGCTTCCCAAAAGACACCGGAAGCAAGAACGTTACGCGGTCCGCTTGAACTAGAGCGGTGAAGCTCGAGTCCAATAAGCGTCTGTGATAAAAACACATGGCAGGTTCTTGCATTTGCGTTTCAGAACAATCAGAAAACATTTCATTAAAATAAAGCCACATCCAGAGTTAAAATGTTCGTACACGGAATTAATCAACAAGCCTCTGCAGGGCTAAAGTAGCAATAAAAGAAAACGTACACTAAACAACAACTACTACAACAACTGAAGGTAAACAAAAGTTAACGACGGTGAAGGTCACTAGTCCTCTGTAAGGAGAGATGTCATCTACGACGAACTCTGGCCCTCTAAGTCAGGTGTCTCGAGCGAATCTTCCGAGTGCTCAAACTCGGGATCTGACATACATCCAAAAACATGAATGTATGTCAGTAAGGTCTGTAAGAAAAGGTTAGCATCCCAAGGCAAGATATACATATGATATGAATTTAAGAAAGCATTTAATAATTTAAAGAAATGACTGCAGCAATTTAACATTTAACAATTTCATAGAAACAGAAACGAGCATCCCTAACATGCAGTTCTAGACGGTTGCAAGATTAAAGTTAAGATTTTCTCTGAGTTCATCAGCATGACAATTTTCCAAGAGACCAAAGTTAGCGTTGCAATTTCCATATCAAGAGTTCACATCTAAACTAGGGTTCTCGCCTTTAGGTCATGATGAGAAGGTCGTTCCTCTCACGGGGGCTTACAGTGATTGATGCTAACCCACCGCATACGGGTGGTGCTCTTGAGGAGAGTACCCTTCATACGCCCAGTGGCCGCTCAACCCTAACCCCACCCAAAAGTTTACCGGAACACGAGCCGGCCTAGTCGACTCACACGACATCACGATATCACGATTCCGCCTTCGAGGCGCACGATTTTTTCACGATGTCACAACTGGTTAAAACTTTCAAGACTTGCAGAAATTTAATGTTATCAATGTTAACTCATTATTGTGACAATTCCAAACAGCAGAAGTGGGTTGAAAAATTTATACAACATTTTAAAAAGACGTTGAACATAGGTTTTCGTTGAACTCGCTACAGAAACTATTTTTTTCTCTTATTGTTTAAAATTAAAGTATATCATGTGATATACCGTTGGATTACAAATTTCATCCAGATCGTCATGGTGTCATTTTCTTGCGTCATTTCACGTATAAATTTAAAGATATATAGCATATAATAAAAGTGACGCATTAAACAACAAACTTCAAAAACTCATATCTATTTGCACACTTGCCTGTTTTTGGCGTTCTTGGTGTCGTCGGAAACGTCTCAACGGGCACTACGCTACGGTGAAGACGGTTCGCTGGTTTAACAAAAAATAAAATCAGAATGAGCGTTTTTCGACAGATTACGATATTAAAACAACCCGTACGACGTCTACTAATCCGTTTTTATTAGGTTTTCTACGTTACGGTTAGGGTTGTAGTATATTAATAGATAGATACACTAACCGATGAAACGCAGCAACAGATCGGGACGTATACAGCATTTGACAACTGCTACGACGGTAGATCTGAACGGCACGGAGGCTCGCCGCGACAGTGAGGGGATAGCGGCTACAGGTTGGTGGCCAGAGGGACTGATCGGCGGTTGGGGCATCACTGGTCGGCTGCAGTCGGTCGAATCTGGGGTTGGGCAGCTTGCAGTTGGCTGGGGAGGCGCTGATCGGCAGCATGACAGTGAAGTCAGGGGAACGGTGGGGGTCTGCAGTCGTGAGGGGATGCCTGGGCGTTGCGGATCAAGCTGAAGCGGCATGGGGGTCAGGCTGAGGGGGAGAGATCGATGGGAAGAGGGTTTAGCCATCGGAGTTGATGGCCGGAAGTTCGAGCATGGGAGGAGGCCGCTGCTTGTGTAGTGTGGATGAAGAAGGTGGCAGTTGCGAGGCTTTTGTAGCGTGGCCTGGCGTGGGTAGCTGCGGCCTTGAGGGGAGGAGCAGCTCGCGGAGGAGGCAACAGCTCACGGCCTGGGCGAGGGGGTGATGTGCGTGGGTGAGGAAGAGATCTGCTCGTGTGCGTGGCTTGAAGGAGATGACAGCTCGCGGCTTGGCGAGGGCTGGGATGCGTTGCACGCTGGAGAAGAAGAAGTCGGGGCGCTATCTTTTGTTGCGTGGAGAAGATAAATGAATAGGGCGGCTGTGTGGTGATAGGGTGAGAAAATAACCTAGGGTTATTTTATATTGAGGGTAGGGTGATGAGAAAAAGAACAGTACGTGAAGTTGATAGCCTAGGTTCCCAATAGTAGGTTCTTATACAATAAGTTGTGTGGAGTTTCAAAAGGAGTAGCACGTGTTGTCTTTGGGTTAGGTCTATAGGTTTAGTTTTATATAGTTTTTATTTATTTAAATCTTTAGGTGTGTGTGAGTGCAGCTGGTGGGTGCGTGAGTCACGAATGGGTTCGGCCTAGGTCCAAGAAATGGGCTAGAGTAATTTAGGAAGTAATTTGAAAGAAGATTAATAGGGTTAAATAGGTGTAAACAAGGGAATAATAGCTCATCAATATTTTTAAATGGGTCCAACAATGGTAAATTTCAAACATTGAATTAATAGGTTTAATTAAGGGAAATAGGTCTAATCAATATGGGGTTTGGAATATTTTTGTAACGCCCCGCTTCCCAAAAGACACTGGAAGCGAGAGCGTTACGTGGTCCGCTTGAACTGGAGCGGTGAAGCTCGAGTTCAATAAGTGTCTGTGATAAAAAAACAGAAAAGGGTCCTTGCATTTTGCGTATCAGAACAATCAGAAAACATTTCATTAAATTAAACGGGCACTTCCAGAATTGTTCATACAAGAAAATAATTCAACTGGGCCTCAGCATGGCCAAAAAGGAAACTATGACAAGGCACTAATCCTACTACAAGGAACTAAACTAAAACACAAAGCAGTGACGAAGGCTCTAGTCTTTCGCAGAAAGCGGCTCGGCGTCTACGACCAACTCTGGCTCTCCGAGCCAGGCGTCATGTACGAATCCTCCGGGTACTCAAGCGCTGAATCTGACATACATCCACAAACAATGAATGTATGTCAGCAAGGGCTGCAAGAAAAAGGTTAGCAACCCAAACAAGATGTGCAGCTGATACGAATTTAAGAAACATTAAACATTTTAAAAAGAAAGGTGACTGCAGCAATATAACGAGACAATTATACTGAAACGAAAAGTAAACATCCCTAACATGTAGTTCTAAGTAGTTGCAAGAATTATAGTAGGGATTTTCTTTGAGTTCATTAGCATTTCAATTATCAAGATGACCAAGTTAGCGTTGCAAGTTTTCATGTCAAGAGTTAGCATTCTAATCTAGGGTTCACGCCTGTAGGTCGTGATGAGAAGGTCGTTCCTCTCTCGGGAGCTTACCGTGATTGACGCTAACCCACCGCATGCGGGTGGTGCTCTTGAGGAGAGTACCTTTCATACGCCTAGTGGTCGCTCAACCTTAACCCCACCCAAAAGTTTTGCCGGAACACGAGCCGGCCTAGTCGACTCACACGACATCACGATATTACGATACCGCCTTTGAGGCGCATGATTTTCATGATGTCAAAATTTGTTAAGCATTCAAAATGCCCAGACAAGTTGTGTACCAATTTAACAATGTCATCATTTCTTTTATACAACATTTTCAATCATTAAGATAGGGTTGCCGACATTTACAATAATTTAATGAGAGTGTTGAATATGCGAGTTTAACGAATAGGTTGCAAAAACGAGTTTTCTTTGCCAATGTTTAAAGTTGAACACTACCAAGTTGTATGTCCAAATGTCACATTTTAGTCCAGAACATTATGGGAATGATTTCAAGCGTCATTTAATGTGCAGTTTTCAAGATATGCAGATTTAAGTAAAATAGAGTAATAATCATCAAACTTCAAAAATTCGTATTTAATTGCAAACTTGCCTGTTTTTGACGTTCTTGGTACCTGTGAGTTCATACGGAAGCCACATATGTTATCTGTGTCATTTGTTTCGATATCAGTTAGGGCAAAAGAACTTATAGTAACTAACTTTTATTCAAGTATGGGTACTGTTTCATTCATTTGACCTAACTTCAAATATGGACTATTTAGGCAAGCTAATTCATTGGTTAAGGTGTAATACCTATATAATCTTCTGTTAAAACCTAACATATACCCAATTCCATAAATAACATTAATAAATCCATAAACTGGGTGTTTCTCTTTTGAAACAACAACTAATCAGGCAACAAAAGTATACGTGTGTGGTTATAAACCCTAACAACTAGCCCTACTCAAACTTAATCTGATAATAACAGAGACAAGGTTATAAAATTGACTAACCCTAACATGTTAACCTACCAACTTACAAAATCTGTAAGTGAGAACTATATCACTAACACTTGATAGTACGCATGTACTCATCCTCATATATAACCAATGGTCTATATCCCTTAGTAAAATAGGTTGCACTCAGTACTCTGGTTGGAGTAAATGTCCCCATGACATGTGCCATCATATATGAATATAAAATCTAAACATAGGGTGATAGGTGCATGTCCACAGTTTAGGAAGAGAGAGTAGCTTACTTTTAATTTCGTCTTCCTTCGTCACTTACAGGATAAGCCTGCGGGTGTGAGAGAGCAGCTGGACGCTGGCCATCGAATCTCGGAGAGGATGCACCGCGGGTGAGCTCGAACTGGGGATGGCGACGTTTCCGTGAAGCTCAGGGCGGCGACCTGGGTTCTCCTCGTGGGCGAGGGTGAGGGGTTGTGTTGATGGCGAGGAGTGTTGGCCGCCGGCGTCGCCTGGAGGAGAAGTGGTGGCCGCGGGCTGAGATGCTGGCCGCCGGAGAAGGAGAAGTAGGGGGGTGTTTGTGTCGGTTCGCACGGCCTGAAGACGAGGGAGAGCTCACGGCTTGTGTGGTGTTGTGGGTTGGGTTGCCGTGAGCTTGGGAAGAGAAGTCGGGGCGCTGTGCGGCATGGAGAAGAAAAGAGGAAGGTGGCGGCTGTGAGGGGATGCTTGGAGGTCGGCCTGTGGGGGTGAGGGTAGCTGTGAGTAGGTTAAAAGAAAAGAAAACCTAGGGTAGCTTAGGGTTTTATTAATATAAGGAGTAGGGTGCTTACGTGGGCTGGGTTCCCTAGGGTTTCTATTTTAATAGTTGTGTGTGAGGGTGTTGCAATGCACAGCATGTGAAAGAGGCTTCGGTATGTGGGTGGTTTATTTGCATATAAAAACGTAGGGTCACTAGAATATAAAAATAGCCTAGTTTATTCATATTGAAAGAGTGTAGGGTTTTGAAAGTACTAGACCTAGGCTTAGTTTGTTTCATAATGGAAGATAGGTGACGTGCCCCCGGTTTGCGAGCCACAAATGGCCGGGGGACCCTCGTGAGGGTTTAGATATTTGTAACTGCAAGCGCACGGTGTTGTAGTGTGGCTTGGGGGTCGAACACAGGGAGGCTAGGATGTGCTTGTGTCAAGGAGGACCGATATCACCCCGTGGGCGAGCTAGCCCGGATCGGTTGATGGGTTGTCACGGTAAAGGAATGCAAGGTATGAACAATAAGAAAATAAACCCGGGACTTTGGTTTCCACTCCAATGAGCGACTCTTGCCGATACGGCCTATGGGTAGGATGGCGATCGGAATTAGGGTCTAATGGTGAGACGTTGCCTCTGAAAGTGGTACCGGCATCCCATGGGCCCGATATTCCGGTCAGTGCCCAGGATGATACATCGGACTTCCCGGGTTCGATCAGTGGGCACTCCCGTGTCCATTAACACTGATCGATTCCGGGAGCACTAAGCTCGCAACGATAACTTCCAACGTCTCATCCTGCCGCTCCCGCGCGCTAGGATTCGGCGTCTACGCTAAGGGCGTGAGCTATGGCTAGGGAGTCAACCGCCAAGTTTATTCCCCCTTGGCCCAACGGTCAAAGGCGGTCTTTTTCCCGCCGATGAAAATAAAACACCCCGCGTAACCGTTAGATTCCTAATTCCTATCGATTTCCTAACCCTATGGATGCATCGGGAAGAGCCCCTGAAGGGGTTTCCGCCAAAATCCCAGATTTGGGAACTACTCACAAATATTCATTAAAAAGCGATCTAAACGAAAATGAACCGTTAAAATCATAATCAGACGATAGGAATGCGAAGGTAGTAGAGCAATTAAGATAATACTAAAGTTTAAGAAAGATCCGAAAACTTACAATAGAAAAGTAATTACAGCCGTCACAAATAGGAGAAAACAGTAAAAACTAACAGCTCCCCGTTTCTGGAACCCTAGGGGTCCTATTTATAGGATCTCGTATCACCCGATCGGTTGACAAGTCAACCGATCAGGTGATCCGTTACAAATAATAAACAGAAAATGGCAGAGTTTCACCCGGTCATATGAACCGGTCGGTTGAGTTCTTGGGGTGACCGGTTGGATCTTGGCGCCATCGGGTGAAGGGGTCGGTTGGGTGCCCGTGACTCAGCTCCTCCGCATCAGCTACAGATGAACCGATCAGGTGAGAGTCACCCGATCGGTTGGAATTTGGCTTGAAAAGACAGAGAATCTGCCCCGTTGAACCGGCCTGTGAACCGGTCGGGTGACATCCACTTGAGCTCCAGCTGAGACCGGGTGGTGCACGCGTGCATCACCCGATCGGTTGGAGATGACCAACCGACCGGGTGAGGGGCTGAAAGATGTAATCTTCGTCGTTTGACCCCCTGGATCACGCGTGACTCCTCCCGTTTCTCCGGGGACACATGATATCATCGTTTTGCGTCCCAAATGCGGGCAATCTCCTGCAAACATGGAGAAACAAAGAGAAGTGAAGGAAAACGAGAAAACACGAGAAAACGAATAAAAGACAGCGGAAAATACGGAGAAACACGAAAGAAAACGTGCGTGAATATATGAAATATATACGCATGTCAAAATCCCCCAACCTGAACTCTTCCTCGTCCTCGAGGAAGACGAGTGAGAGTAGGAGCTCGGAGGGAGAAAATAGAGAGGAGGAAAGAAAAAGAGAAAACAAAAATCCTAGATCGCCCGTCAGAGCCAGCAAAATCAAACACAACACACTAAGCAAGCAAACACAAAAATCACATCACTAAGCCAAGGAATACGAGTCCAGACAAGTGTCGTGGGCCCACGCGGTGAAGCGCGAGTGAGTGTGGTCGTGCGCTAGCAGTCGGTGTCGCTATCTACGAAGTGCAATAAAGCTCGATATACACAGACCCAGGAAACGATCCAAATACCGATTCGAATTTGAAATTGCGGTGAATATTAGTTCAAGCATGCATGAGAAGAGTAAAAGAATAGAAGCGTAGCATGCATCGGGGACTCCATAACTAGGGTTAAGGAAATCACACCACTGTAGCCTAGATACTAGATAAAAAAGTTCCCAAGCCAAGTGTTTTCGAAAACGATGGGGGTTGAGATGATGTGGAGTAGAACACTCGGTGCAAATTCTTACCTTCCCTTTATTCTCGGTAGATAGGAAAAATATTCACACTTGAAATTTTTGGGTTTTGGATATTTGTATTTTTTTTGATTTTGGGCTATACAAAATTTTTCTGTTCTTTTCTTTTTGGGTTTTTCTTTTCTTTTCTCTTTTTTTTGATTTTTGGGTTTTTGGCTATACACATGTGTACTCTCCCAAGTGGGAGAACGGTACACGACGAGGGGATTTGTACCAAGTAAAACAAAAAAGAAGTCGGAATCTAAACACTTGGGCAAAGGAAACTATTCTCGCTAAATAGAGCATGGGCTAAATGGGTTATCCTAGTCCTTAATTGTGGAATCCCGACACATGCGAAATGAAGTACACGATATATATATATAGCATGCAGGAGCAGACATGGAAAATAAATACCGCATATTCAAATCGAAGCATGATAATCTAGGGGTCATTCCTAGACAGGTATATAAAGTAAAATCACAAAGTAGAAGCACACCAAACAGCTAGGCACGACGCACGACTCCCAAACAGCTAAGTGGACCCACGATGCGTGAAATGCAAGAGAACTCGAAATCCTAGGGTTAGTGAATGTGATTATCGATGACATGCTAGGTGTGTGTGATTTTGTGGCAATTCATCATAGGGTTCATCTCTAGGAGAAAGAGATAAAAAGAAGAGAAGAGAAAAGAAAAAAAAGAAAAAATAAAAAACACGATGAAAACGACACAAAAACGAAAAAGAAAGACTCAAATGGCGCACACAGTGTGACTCCCCCAAGCTGAAGCTTGCATTGCCCTCAATGCAATATGAGTGAGTACGGGAGGGCAATGAATATGGGTGGGAATACGCACCGACACAAAAAGAAATGAGAACGAGGAAAACACAGAGATGAAGCTGAAAATAAAGAAAAATCAAAATCAAACCACACGACACGAAAATAGAAATAAAACCACACGGCACGACACTCAGAAGGGGAAAAACAAGCACACACACAAAAATGAGAAAAAAAACAAAACACGACAACAAACCAAAATAGACGTCCCCCAAGCTAGACATGACTGTGCTAGCGAATAAAATGTGATCGTTAAATGCAGAAATATGCAAGGGGGAGTAAAAAACAAACAAGGTGAAATCAAAAATCAGGAGAAGGTGAATCCTCGCCCTCCTCGGAAGAGGGTGTGGCTGGGTGGTCGGGGGAGGCTGGGGGTGTGCGGAGAAGTGGGGAACGAGGTGGAGGAATAGGTGCAGCGGTGGTGTGAACGATGGGAGGAGTGTCGGTGGAGGTGGGTGGTGGTGGTAGATATTTGGAGCGCACCGGCAATTTCCTCCGACACACATATGAAGTGATGGAGGAGGAGGGAGGAGGTAGCGTGGGTGCGATGGAAGTGGTCGGGAGGGGGGAAGTGGATACCGGGATGGGAATAGATGAGGGAGGAGAAGAATGTGGTGAGGGAGGTGATGGATGTGGGGATGTGTGGGAGGGTGGAGGAGAAGATCGTCGAGGTGGTGAAGGTGGAGGTGGACCGTGGATGTGAGTGAGAAGGCGAAGAATGACGGCCACGTTCCTCTCAAGTGCTAGGAAACGTGGGTGAGTGAGAAAGGAGGACGGTGATGGGTCCGAGGAGGTAGAGGACATGGAGAGATCACGGAGGGCAGCGACCTCCCTTTCAAGACCAAGACTGGCAGAGACCTGGCGACGACCAAAGGATGTGGACTGACGTGAGGCAGAAGTGGTGCCGGCAGGTAAGGTGGAAGTGGTGCCGGCGGCGGTGGTCATGCCGGCACAGGAGACAAGGCCAGAAATGGCCGCTAAGAGGTGCTCAGAAGTGATGGGGCCCGGAACAGAAACAGGACGACTCGGGCCAGCCCCCATATCTCCCCGAGACGCAGGGATATCCTGCTTGCCTAAGTGGGTGGCAGGGGACGGTGGTCTGCGTGCGTCCGCGGGAAGGAAAGGAAGGTGCAACCCCACTAGGAAGTTCGGATCGGGTGGGAAGGTCCAATCTCCCACTAGAGCTATGGTCATGCGAGCGGGGTTGGGGAGAATGGTGTAAGGGGTTGGGGGTGGCCATAATTGAAGATGAAGCGGCCATCGGAGTGGGGTTTAATCATGTGAATGTGCCGCAGGACATCAATATCTAGCTGTGAGGGTCCTGCGGCAGTGGGAAGATTATCGGGGATGGGAATATTAAATTGGGGGTAAGAACAAATGATAGTAATGATGCCCCCACTACAAAACTTCCCCTTACCGGCCCGGCTGATCTCGAGAAGCTTGTAAACAAGCCAATCGCCGCCATGGATGGGGACGGTAGGGGCCCTAAAGCTAATCCCATCATTGTCCCGAACAAAAGGGAAAGTCATGGCCCAGAGGATAAAAAGATCAGGGATAGTCATGGTGCCGGACTCGTCCCTGGGAAAAAATACAGATGATATGATCCTATGGGCCAAACGAAATACGGGGTGGATGATGGAGGAGGCCTTGGCCCTACCTCGGGGATAGCTAGGGAGCAGTGTGAGGCGGAACCAGAATTGATCGACGTCAAACTCGGGCGTGTACCCGTAGTGTCGGATGGAGTCATCCCCAAGATTGGGGAAACCAAATATATCGTTAATGGTATTCAGATTGGTGGCGACACTCTTGTTACGCACCCGGAATTTTATGATCGACCCGGACTCCCAAACAAGTGTAGAGAGAAATTCAAGGGTGAGTGACGGGTAGGATAAGGCAGAGGCATTAAGAAAGGCCAACCAACCTAAGTTAGCGAAAAGAGATTCGACCTCGGTGAAGACACCGAGATCGACAAGTGACTGTGTGTACGGGAACTTAGTTGATAGATGCCCCCGAGCATCGAGCCTACGATAAAAATCCTTGTGTTCCTGGTTCCTAAAGATATACCCATGCGGGCCCAACATTGGGTCCACAGGGGGGATAACAGGCGCGGGAGGGCCTAGTGTCAGTGCTCGTGTGTGGGGAGGGGGACGTGTTTGTTTTCGTCTCTTTCGAGATGGTTCCTCCTCCCACAAAATCTCCTTCCCCTTTTCTTTATCCTTAGCCATGCGTGAGTGTGTGTGTGAATGAGTGCAAAAAGCAATGAATGCACACTAACACAAGCAAACTGAGCAAGCAAAATATATAGGGAAAAAAATAGAAATACGAGCGTAGGAGCGAGTGTACCCAATCAAAATGGCGAATCTTGCTCGTAGATTACCCCACGCCGTGCAATGAGAGAAGCGTGGAGCCGCGGTGACCTCTTTCAGCAAGAATTTTCGAAATAGGCGTTGTTTGGGGGGAATTAGGTCAGAAATTCGAAATGAAGGGGAGAGAGAGTGAAAATGATGGAGAGATTGGAAGAGGAGGTGGAGAGAGGGAGTATTGGAGGAGTGGAGGACGTGGGGAGGAGAAATCAGGCCGTTGGGGAGGAGAAGCAGGCGAAACGACGGCGGTTCGAGCGATCGGACGAGGTGGAATGCGAACAGGTGAGGGTGGGGTATTTATAGGGGTTAAGTCGAACCGATCGGGTGACTTGTCACCCGATCGGTTGACTGTTAGGTCGAAAATTCTTGCCGAAGAAGTGCTACAGGCGAACCGGTCGGTTGACTTGTCAACCGATCGGTTGGCCGCTCCACTCATTTTCCCGAGAACTGGGGGTTTCTCACCCGGTCTCTTCAACCGATCGCACTCTAACTCAATCGATCGGTTGATATTTCCCAAAAATTTCCCGAGAATTCTCCCCAGATCACCCGGTATGTCACACGGTCTTCATTCTTCACCCGATCGTTTCATTTGGGGACAAATGCAGCTTGTATCTGATACAACCCAACCGATCGGTTGAGTTATCAACCGATCGGTTGGGGCCTTGTTTCCTGCAAAAACCAACAGATTGTCTAAGTCCCTGAACGGATGTTCTTGCAGCTGATTTTATTTATAAAAATTGATAAAATAAAGTCAAAAATAACACTAAAAAGTGGGGCAAAAGTTTAGAGCATGGGTTGCCTCCCATGAAGCGCACTTGTTTAACGTCGTTGGCTCGACGCCTCTAGCGGTGGTCAATTAGGATCCGGAGGGTTAGAGGAAGAGTTGTCGCTCGTTGGGGATCCGACCGGAGAGAATTCTGGTTCTCCAACTGCATAGTGTTTTAGATGCTGTCTGTTGACTTTAAACGGCTCATCCCTTCCCATTATCTCAATAGCCCCATGCGGGAAAACCTTGGTGACGCGGAACGGTCCCGACCACCTTGACTTGAGTTTTCCAAGAAAGAGCTTCAACTCTGAGTTGAATAGGAGAACTAGGTCCCCTTCTTTGAATTCCCTCTTCAAGATTCGCTTATCGTGCCACCGCTTCATCTTCTCTTTGAAGATCTTGGCATTCTCATAGGCATTGAGATGGATTTCGTCGAGCTCATTGAGTTGTAACTGCCGGTGCCCTCCTACCTCCTTGGCGTCGAAGTTCAGATTCTTAATTGCCTAAAATGCCTTATGCTCCAATTCCACAGGAAGATGGCAAGCTTTCCCATAGACAAGCCGGTAGGGAGTCGTGCCGATAGGAGTTTTAAATGCCGTCCTGTAGGCCCAAAGCGCGTCAGGAAGCTTTGATGACCAGTCCTTTCTAGAATTGGCCACCGTCTTTTCCAGTATGCTTTTAATCTCCCGGTTAGAGACTTCCGCCTGGCCGCTGGTCTGCGGGTGGTAGGCACGCCCCACCCGGTGTTGTACCCCGTATTTTTTTAAGAGGGCCTCGAATTTCTTCTCTATAAAGTGGCTCCCTCCGTCACTGATCAGGACACGAGGTACACCAAACCGCAGGAAGATGTTGCTTTTGAAGAACTTGGCCACCACTCTAGAATCATTGGTTGGACTAGCCATCGCTTCAACCCATTTCGACACGTAGTCCACAGCCACCAAGATATACTGGTTCCCCGAGGAGGAAGGGAACGGTCCCATGAAGTCCACTCCCCATACATCGAAGATTTCTACCTCCAGGATGTAGTTTTGAGGCATCTCATTCCTTTTGGAGATATTCCAAGCTCTTTGGAATTTATCGCAGACTTGGACATAAACACGTGCGTCCTTGAAGAGTGTAGGCCAGTAGAATCCGCTTTGGAGAATTTTTGCGGTGGTCTTGTAGGTGCTCGCGTGCCCTCCACATTGATGCCCATGGAAGTGGGAAATGATGTAGGTCGCCTCAGTTTCAGGGATGCATCTTCGTATCACCCCATCATTGCAGGTTTTGTATAGGTGGGGGTCATCCCAATAAAATTTGCGGACCTCATGGAAAAATTTCTTTTTCTGCTGAAAGCTCACATTATGGGGGACAATGGCACAAGCCAGATAATTTGCGATGTCGGTGTACCAGGGGGTCCAGGAGGAAGAGACAGAGAAGAGATGCTCGTCAGGGAGTGAATCATCGATCGGCGTAGCATTTAAATCGAGAGTAGGCATCCGGACAGGTGATCGGCAACAACATTCTCCACCCCCTTCTTGTCTCTGATTTCCAGGTCGAACTCCTGGAGGAGGAGAATCCATCTAATGAGTCGTGGCTTAGCTTCTTTCTTGCTCAATAGGTATTTAAGAGCCGCGTGATCCGTGTGCACGATCACCTTGGCGCCAACGAGATATTGTCGGAACTTATCCATGGCATAGATAACCACGAGCAATTCTTTTTCCGTGGTAGTATAATTTCTTTGTGTAGGGAAATATGCCCTCAGATCATTTGTATTTGATGCAAATGATAATTTAAGCCAAAATAGGGACTAAATTGCATATGATGCAAAAGAGATTAAATGTGTTTTAAATAGTTTAAGACAATATTTAATAATATAAACGTAAGGAAAAGCTCACGGGTAAGACGGGAATGTCCCGGTCTACGCCCAGGTTCGAACGGCGTCCAAATCGGACGTCAAATGCTCAAGATATGCCCAAAAGATTTCTACGGATCAGTCCAAGCTGACCCAGGCCAGACTGGGTCTGACCTGGACACCTGACTGGGTCTGACCTGGACGCCTGACTGGACCCAGAATCAGCCCAGTCTGACCGGGCCTGAGCGCCCGGGCCTGGGCGCCCGGCCCAAGCCAGGGCCTGGGCGCCCAGGCGCCTGGGCTCAGGCCCAGGCACTGGGCGCCTGGGCTCAGGCCCAGGCGCTGGGCGCCTGGGCCTGGGCCCGCCCAGGCGCCTAGAAGCCTGGGCGCCTGGGCCAGGCGGGCCCAGGCGCCCTGGGCGCCTGGCCTGACTGGGCCAGGCGCGCCAGTCTGGGCTTGCCCAGACCAGGTTCTGAACCTGGTCTGGGCTTGCCCAGCTGGCCTGGTGGGCCCCGTAAAATAGGTTTTCAGAAATCTAAGTTGGGCAGTTTTTGACGGCTCAGTTTTTGCGAAAAACTAGTCATGAGCTGAACTTTGAGTGGTCAATTGGAGGGTCAAATGAACTCCGATTGACGAACGGTTTTTTCCTATGCGTTCACCGTTGAACACCCTTCGAATTGATAGGTTGTATCAATCCTGAAGTTCAACGGTGAGTGAGTTAAAATTCACGGAAGTTTGTACTTTGTGAAGTGCAAACTAACTTGATTTTAATTAACTCATATTAATAGTCCCACATCGGATTTTGAGAAAAGGGGAGAGTCCGCCGCCTATATAAATAGGGGTCTGCTCTCCTCCTCAAAACTCGTCCCAAGCTCTAGATCTGAGCGGCTCTCAAAAATATTGGAGCACGCTCGGATCTAGGCTTAAATTAATATTTCTCACCTCCCTATAAATTTCTGCCTTACTCCTGAGGGCTCTAGCAAAGCCGCAAAGGAGTTCTGATTCAGATCCGAAATCTAGGCGGAGGTTTCACTCGCGTGAAACTTTCTGGAGCAAGTGGTTGGCTCGGCGACCATAAGTTGCTGGGATCGGCGCAAGCAGTTGTTGGGATCGGAGCGGCTTATACAGGAAGGGCAATTGATTGCCTTCGGTAACACTTTTGCTGCAAGGCAAGAGTTACGGGTATGTTGAGTTTTCTCAACCTTAGTTTTTAATTAATGTGCATTAATTTAATTGCAGTAGCTAAAGTAGTTAATTAGATAGTAGTATCCTTAGGGGTTGGTCTGGACCCAACCCCGGGATAGTAGCATTTTCTTGGCTTGGGTTTTATGCCGATAGGGCTAGTTTATATAAAATGTTTATATAATTTTTCCTCTTCATTTTTCCGCTTCCGCTGCGTTAATTTTGTGCAAGGTTGTCCGACCTTCGCTCTCAAGTAGGGCGAAGGACGGACAATGCACTAGTCGAAAGAGAGCCCTTGGATCAGATAAAACCCATCATTGGTATCAGAGCCAGGCTACATAGACTATCTAAATACTGCTTTTATGAAATGCATGTTATTAAAACTTGTAGTTAGTCTTGAACTAACTATATGTTGGTTTTCAAATTTTTCGAAAATTGTTTTGAAAACCAAGATTAGATCTTTTTAATTATGTGATAATTAATGTCTTTATGTTTCTTTTTGCTTTTATTTGATAATTCCTAAAAGAAAGACTTGTAGGGTTAGCCATTAAAATTCATTTAAATCTTTAATCTGATTAAATTTAAATGACTAGCTTTGGCTATGTTTTAAAATGTTGTTCACAATATTTTAAATAACACATCCTAATGAATGAATAGGATTGTCCCTTGTTTGTTGAAACAATTCTGATGTGATTTATTAAAATCCTATAGTTGATAGGTTTCTAATAAAAGTTATGAAACACATCCTAATAATTTTGAATTATAGGTTATGACTAGTTGATAGGATTAACTAGTTAAATAAATCATAACAACCAGATTAAATCAATATAACACTTTTTATCATTAGCACTTTCAATGGAGAATGGTATGGGTAGGTAGTTAGGGAAGGTGTTGTGGATCGACTCAGCTTTGCTGGGCACAAGTGATCCTGCCCGGCCCTAACCCTGGTCATGCCCGCTTGTACCGCAAAGTTGTTGATAATAAAATGTGTTAGCTTTGGTTATATCTAGTCAATGCGTTCTAAATCTTGTTAAAGATTAATTCGTATCCCTCCTTGATTTTGGAGCTTTGTAACTCAAAGAAAACATTTATAGTTGTTGAGTCTCCTCAAGCTATGACATGTTTTTCTTTAAGGAACAAACTCCAACATACATGTGATGTAGTCTGGACTTGACCCAAATCGATGCGTCGGGTCTCCTCGAGCATCGATCTAAGTCAAATCTGAACACGAAATCAAGGGTCTGACTAGACCAGTCATTATGATTAGTTGAGTCTCCTCAAGATCATAAGTAACTGTGGGTAAGAATCGATAGGGAGTCACATGTGATGTGATTGACTAAGAGTTAGTCTACCAATCATGGAACCAATCAACTTGTTGAGTCTCCTCAAGGTTGTGAGGTTCATGATGATTGGGTCCATCTTTCACTATATTTTAAGATATTAAAATTCGTTCATTTTCGAGAATGATCGTAAAATAGTGGGAGACCATAGTTAATTAAAAACCATATTAACTATATTATTTTATCATGAATTACACTAAATTCATTCTATGTCTTTTGCAGCATGAAAACGAATATGAATCTTATCCTGAATAATAAATTGACTGGTTTAAATATTGATTACTTAGAAAACTTTGGGCTTAACGGAGAGAAGAAAGGACATATTGATGTCTCGACTTCTAAGGTATTAGTTATACAGAGTATAGTTCTTTCTGTAACTTCTAACGCATGGGTATTGGATACTGGTGCGGGTACTCACATTTGTAATTCGTTACAAGGTATGAGCAAATTTAGAAACTTAAGAAAGGACGAAATAGTTCTTCAAGTTGGTAATGGAGCTAATGTAGCTGCTAAAGCTGTAGGAGACCTAAAGCACACCTTGGCAAATGGTGCCACATTGTTTTTGAAACAATGTTATTATATACCAAATTTTCTATGCAACGTTATTTCCATTTCGGCTTTGGCTAAAGACGGATATAAATTTACCATTAATGAATCTGTTATGAACATTTTCTTTAATGATAAATTGCTGGGATTTGGAACAATGAATAATGGTGTATACACTCTGTCTAATGACGTTGTGTTAAGTGTTAACACACGAAAACGTAAGGAATCTAGTTTTAATGAAACTTTCCTTTGGCACTGTAGACTAGGCCATATCGGAGAGAAAAGACTTAGCAAGTTGCATAAAGAGGGGTCTCTTGACCTCTCGAATTATAAGTCGTACGACACTTGCGAGTCTGGTCTCAAAGATAAAATGGCTAAAACTCCCTTTACGGGTAAAGGGGAAAGAGTTAGTGAACTCTTGAATCTAGTACATTCTGATGTATGTGTACCAATGTCTATTTTAGCGAAAGGAGGATATTCATACTTTGTTACTTTTACTGATGATCACTCTAGGTTCAGACATGTGTTCTTGATGAAGCACAAGTCTGATACATTTGAGCGATTCAAAGAGTATCGTAACGAAGTTGAAAAACAGACGGGCAAAAGTATTAAAATTTTTCGATCTTATCGAGGAGGAGAATACTTGAGCCATGAATTCCTTGCACATTTAAAAGAGAATTGGATTCTCTCTCAGATCACTCCTCCTTACACACCTCAACATAATGGTGTGTCAGAGAGAAGGAATCGTACCTTGTTAGACATGGTTCGATCAATGATAAGTGACTCTGGGTTACCTATCTCCCTTTGGGGCTATGCCCTAGAAACTGCTACCCATATCCTTAATAGAGTTCCATCTAGATCCGTGCCAATGACACCATATGAGATATGGAACGGTAAGAAACCAAACCTTAAGCATATTAAGGTATGGGGTTGTCCTGCGTATGTCAAGAAGCTTAATCCAGATAAACTGGAGGATAGGTCTGTTATGTGTAGATTCATTGGGTATCCTAGTCACTCGACGGGACACATTTTCAATCACCAGGAACAACAAAAGATTGTTGTGTCCAAACACGCCACCTTTCTTGAAAAGGAATTCCTTGTGAAGGAGTCTAATGGCGAGGTAATAGAACTGGACGAAAGTCTAGAGACTGAATCAACACATGAACAGATCGCGGAACCAGTGGGAGAGGCAGAGCCTAATGCTCCTGAAGCAATTATTAGGAAGTCAAATAGGATTCCTCAAGCTCCAGAAAGATACTACGGATTTCTCGTAGATGGAGGAGTTGAGGATAGCATCTTAGTTGAAGATGATCCTATTAGCTTCCAAGAAGCAATTCAGAGTAGAGACTATAAGAAATGGCGGGATGCAATGAAATCTGAGATGGATTCCATGCACATTAATAAAGTTTGGACTTTAGAGAATGTGCCCAAGGGAAGTGTTCCTATTGGCTGCAAATGGATCTTCAAAAGGAAGATCGGTGCAGATGGAAAAATAGAAACGTACAAGGCTAGACTTACTGCGAAAGGTTATCATCAGATTCTAGGTGTAGATTATGACGAAACTTTCTCACCCGTAGCCATGCACAAATCCATCCGGATTGTACTCGCTATTGCTGCCTATCACAACTACGAAATCTGGCAGATGGATGTAAAAACTGCATTTCTAAATGGTGATTTAGAAGAGCATATTTACATGTCTCAGCCGGAAGGTTTCGAAGTCAGTGGGAGCAAAGGGAAAGCGTGTAGACTGCATAGATCCATTTATGGATTCAAGCAGGCATCCAGGAGCTGGAACATCCGATTTGATAATACGGTCAAAGAGTTTGATTTTATTAAAAATGAAGATGAGCCATGCGTTTATAAGAAAACCAGTGGAAACAATTTAGTCATCCTCGTACTTTATGTTGATGACATTCTCTTAATAGGTAACAACATACCGATGTTAAAGTCTGTTAAGGATTGGTTATCAACTAACTTCTCCATGAAAGATTTGGGAGAAGCATCCAACATACTAGGTGTGAAGATCTATAGAGATAGATCTAAAAGGATGCTAGGACTCTCCCAATCTAGGTACATTGATACTGTGTTAAAACGGTTTAACATGGAAAACAGTAAAGGTGGGTTTATACCCGCAAATCATGAAATAAGTCTTTCCAAGAAGATGTCTCCAAAGACTGACTTGGAAAGAGAACGCATGAGCAATATTCCATATGCTTCGGCAGTTGGATCGATCATGTATTCCATGATATGTACCAGACCTGATGTCGCTTTTGCACTAGGTGCAGTAAGTCGATATCAGTCTAACTATGGAGAAGAACACTGGAAAGCAGTCAAGACGATTCTCAAGTACTTGCGAAGAACAAGAGATCTAGTTTTGATTTATGGAAGTGAAGAACTCACAATTGAGGGCTTCACAGATTCCAGCTTTCAGAGTGACATGGATGACAGCAAGTCAATTTCAGGATACATTTTCACTCTCAACGGATGTGCAGTGAGCTGGAGGAGTTCAAAGCAAGACACCGTTGTTGATTCAACTATGGAGGCCGAATATATAGCGGCCAATGATGCAGCAAAGGAAGCTGTCTGGATTAGGAAATTTGTGAGCCAGCTAGGAGTGGTGCCTACTGTTATAGATCCAATACCGTTGTATTATGATAACAATGCCACATTGAGCTTGGTCAAAGAACCCAGATTCCACAAGAGATCCAGACACATTCTTCGAAAATATCATTTGATACGTGATATTGAGAAGAGGAAGGACATAGAAATCCTCAGAGTCTCGTCTGAAGAGAATTTAGTTGATCCATTTACAAAGGCCCTTGCACGTGATCGTTTGGAGAAACTAATGTGTAAAAGCGGTATGAAATACCATAAAGAGTGGGCCTTGTAGTGAGTGGTAGATGTTTTGAGAGTTGTATGCCTATGAGGCACATTGTCCTGAAAAACATCTTATTCATGAATAAAATAAATTTATTGGTATCAAATTATCTTTGTGCATTCGTGTCATCTTATATACTTAGATAATTTCCTTAGACTTATAGCAAGGTATACACTTATCTTGATGCCGATCACGATTATGAGAAAGTGTTTTTTTACCGATTAGAGCTTAAAGTCTTAAACTGGTTCGTGGTCATTGATATGTCGAGAAAAGGATATCGACACATCGATAAGACCATTGTGTCTTTGTATTCACTATGGATTAGTAACGATGGACTCGTAATCGTTTGACTTGGTGAAGTCAGAAACAAGACGCAGGTGCTCATTAGAGAATGAGTTCACTGAACGACTCATAAAAGATTATCATTTGGTTAAACTTAATTTAAAATGTCAATGATAACTTTTTGTGATGATAGGCAAGCTGGTCCTATGACTTGAAGACATTGAACAAACCTGCATGTGAATGGTGTCACTTAGATCATTTTCCTAGCTTCAAGACTTTACTTGTCGAAAGGATTTTGGTTGGGTGGCATTTGAAACGTGCGAGGGGAGTTGTGTCTAAGAAAGGATTCGTCTCTCTCATTAAGGAGAGTTAGTGTTGTATGTGTTGGTTCGGTGCTTTAGTGAAAATCTTTGATCAAAGTATGTTGAAAGAAGTTCAACATGTATTTAACTAAAGACCGATGTAACTGACCGGTTTCAAGTTGGTGGGGTTAACATGTTACCATACCCTAAACTTGAATAAACAACATAGTCTTGACGAAAGGATTAAAACTACGGTATTCATCACGGATACAGTCTTGGTAGTCCCGACGATTTTGTCAATGGGTGAAACCACATAATTATGATGTCGAAACAGGGACGGTAACTACTGCTCGTGGTCACTGCCGTCTAGGGTCTCGAACCCAAACCTGTAGTAGGGTCAGGCTGTAGGGTCTCACACAGAGTGCAATCTTCGTCTAGTAATAGGTAGAAATTAGTTAGGGAGAATAATTTGCATTTGATGCAAGGGACAAAGTATTGCAAAAGATGTTTGCAATAGTCTCCAACATTCGGGATAAATGATCCTGAGTGCAAGTGGGAGATGTAGGGAAATATGCCCTCAGATCATTTGTATTTGATGCAAATGATAATTTAAGCCAAAATAGGGACTAAATTGCATATGATGCAAAAGAGATTAAATGTGTTTTAAATAGTTTAAGACAATATTTAATAATATAAACGTAAGGAAAAGCTCACGGGTAAGACGGGAATGTCCCGGTCTACGCCCAGGTTCGAACGGCGTCCAAATCGGACGTCAAATGCTCAAGATATGCCCAAAAGATTTCTACGGATCAGTCCAAGCTGACCCAGGCCAGAATGGGTCTGACCTGGACGCCTGACTGGACCTAGAATCAGCCCAGGCTGACCGGGCCTGAGCGCCCGGGCCTGGGCGATAGGCCCAAGCCAGGGCCTGGGCGCCCATGCGCCTGGGCTCAGGCCCAGGCGCTGGGCGCCTGGGCCTGGGCCCGCCCAGGCGCCCTGGGCGCCAGGGCCAGGCGCCCAGAAGCCTGGGCGCCAGGGCCCAGGCGCCCTGGGCGCCTGGCCTGACTGGGCCAGGCGCCCAGTCTGGGCGCGCCCAGACCAGGTTCTGAACCTGGTCTGGGCTTGCCCAGCTGGCCTGGTGGGCCCCGCAAAATAGGTTTTCAGAAATTTAAGTTGGGCAGTTTTTGACGGCTCAGTTTTTGCGAAAAACTAGCCATGAGCTGAAATTTGAGTGGTCAATTGGAGGGTCAAATGAACTCCGATTGACGAACGGTTTTTTCCTATGCGTTCACCGTTGAACACCCTTCGAATTGATAGGTTGTATCAATCCTGAAGTTCAACGGTGAGTGAGTTAAAATTCACGGAAGTTTGCACTTTGTGAAGTGCAAACTAACTTGATTTTAATTAACTCATATTAATAGTCCAACATCGGATTTTGAGAAAAGGGGAGAGTCCGCCGCCTATATAAATAGGGGTCTGCTCTCCTCCTCAAAACTCGTCCCAAGCTCTAGATCTGAGCGGCTCTCAAAAATATTGGAGCACGCTCGGATCTAGGCTTAAATTAATATTTTTCACCTCCCTATAAATTTCGGCCTTACTCCTGAGGGCTCTAGCAAAGCCGCAAAGGAGTTCGGATTCAGATCCGAAATCTAGGCGGAGGTTTCACTCGCGTGAAACTTTCTGGAGCAAGTGGTTGGCTCGGCGACCAGAAGTTGCTGGGATCGGCGCAAGCAGTTGCTGGGATCGGAGCGGCTTATGCAGGAAGGGCAATTGATTGCCTTCGGTAACACTTTTGCTGCAAGGCAAGAGTTACGGGTATGTTGAGTTTTCACAACCTTAGTTTTTAATTAATGTGCATTAATTTAATTGCAGTAGCTAAAGTATTTAATTAGATAGTAGTATCCTTAGGGGTTGGTTTGGACCCAACCCCGGGATAGTAGCATTTTCTTGGCTTGGGTTTTATGCCGATAGGGCTAGTTTATATAAAATGTTTATATAATTTTTCCTCTTCATTTTTCCGCTTCCGCTGCGTTAATTTTGTGCAAGGTTGTCTGACCTTCGCTCTCAAGTAGGGCGAAGGACGGACAATGCACTAGTCGAAAGAGAGCCCTTGGATCAGATAAATCCCATCACTTTGGGCGGCATCAAGGGTTTTGCTCGTATAATATATGACATGAAGATTTTTATCCTTCCTCTGCCCCAAGACGGCACTAACCGCATAATCACTAGCGTCACACATCAGCTCAAAGGGTAGATTCCAGTTTGGTGGCTGTATTATGGGCGCGGAAATCAAAGCTTGCTTCAAAGTGCGGAAGGCCTCCATACACTCCTCGCTGAAGACGAAAGGCACGTCCTTCACGAGGAGTTGGGTCAGCGGCCTGGAAATCTTAGAGAAGTCTTTTATGAAGCGGTGATAGAATCCCGCGTGTCCTAAGAAACCACGGACTCCTCGAAGATTGAACGGTGGTGGAAGCTTTTCAATCACTTCAACTTTAGCCTTATCAACCTCGATTCCCCTCGAAGAGATGACGTGCCCCAGCACAACTCCCTCTTGGACCATGAAGTGGCACTTCTCCCAGTTTAGGACTAGTCCCTTTTCCTGACATCTCTCCAGGACCTTAGTTAGATTACTGAGGCACGAGTCAAAATTAGTTCCATAGACGGAGAAGTCATCCATGAAAACCTCCATGATGTCTTGGGAGTAGTCGGAGAAGATAGCGGACATGAGTCTTTGGAATGTAGCAGGGGCGTTACAAAGTCCGAACGGCATTCTTCTATAGGCATATGTCCCGAATGGGCAAGTGAAAGTCGTCTTCTCCTGGTCATCGTTATGAATAGGGATCTGAAGAAATCCTGAATACCCGTCCATGAAACAGAAATAATTATGCTTCGCCAGTCTCTCGAGCATCTGGTCAATAAAGGGGAGAGGGTAATGATCCTTCCTCGTAGCCTTGTTCAGCTTTCTATAGTCAATGCACATCCTGTACCCCGTGACGGTCCTCGTGGGTATTAGCTCATTCTTCTCGTTGCGAACCACCGTCATTCCTCCTTTCTTAGGTACGACGTGCACCGGGCTAACCCAGTGACTATCGGAGATAGGGTATATAATACCGGCATGTAAAAGCCTAACAATCTCCTTTTTTACAACTTCCATCATTATGGGATTTAGCCTCCGCTGTGGCTCAATCGAGTAGGCTTGCTCATCTTCAAGCAGAATTCTGTGTGAGCAGAGGCCTAAGCTAACCCCTTTTAAATCCTCAATTGCATATCCGAAAACTCCTTTAAACCTTTTTAAAACACCAAGAAGTTTGGTCATTTGGTCTTCGGACAGTGAAGAGTTGACTATGACCGGAAGGGTCGAGCCAGCCCCTAAATATTCATATTTTGGCCCCGGCGGTAATTCTTTCATCTCAACTTCTTGAGGCCCCGACGCATACTTCTCAAGCTGAGCATCCTCAAGGGAAAGGAGTTCTTCGTGGATTTCTCGAAAGCCAGCATCCGGAACATCATCCTCGGCCGCGGTTCTGCATGGCAAAGTTTTACAAGGTATAGCGGGAACGATCGAGGAAGGCATCGGGTTTCTTTCAAGCTCATAATAATTGTCCGGGAAGAAGGCTTCTAGGTGAAAAAAGGTTTCAATCGTCGATGGTTCCCCACAACTGTTTCTAGCTTCCTCATTGTCTAAAGATCGGGGACGCTTAATAGAAGTCTGCAAGGAATATATTGATTCCTGTCCAGCGTAGCCTACAAACCCGGTCGGATGGTTCTCCTGACAAAACTCCGCGGACATCTCTTCTTCACTAAATTTGGGACCAGGGTTGTCGATATACGCCACTTCACCATGAGGAAAGAGAGTTGCCGTGGCAAGGTGCTCCTGCGTATCTCGATATCTCCTATGACTTTCCACGGCGGCAGACAGGAGGGATAGTATATTCGAAGTATTCATGGATTCCGCTAAGCTCTGCGCCAAACAGCGGATATGGTGAGAGTGATCCCAGATGTCTCCTGAAACTGCATGAAACATCCTCACCGTGGGGCCAGGATCTTATACGAAAGGAGAGAGAGAGAGAACTGCACAAGTGGCAAACACGTCAAAAGCACGGGTTGCATAAACGGGAACCGAAAGTTGCGATGGAAGCACGGCGATTCAGTCAATTAGCACTATACAATTACTATCCACAGTATGTCCAAGTGAAATCGAAAAGTGTAGAGTGCGAAAATTATCGCAAGGTAGGGATAAGAGCTAGACACTAGGGTTCAAGAGATCCTAAAATAACAAGCACGTTGCCTCCCCGACAACGGCGCCATAAACTTGACGTGCACCCGGTTTGCGAGCCGCAAATGGCCGGGGCGTGAGGGTTTAGATATTTGTAACCGCAAGCGCACAGTGTTGTAGTGTGGCTTGGGGGTCGAACACAGGGAGGCTAGGATGTGCTTGTGTCAAGGAGGACCGAAATCACCCCGTGGGCGAGCTAGCCCGGATCGGTTGATGGGTTGTCACGGTAAAGGAATGCAAGGTATGAACAATAAGAAAATAAACCCGGGACTTTGGTTTCCACTCCAACGAGCGACTCTTGCCGATACGGCCTATGGGTAGGATGGCGATCGGAATTTGGGTCTAATGGTGAGACGTTGCCTCTGAAAGTGGTACATGCATCCCATGGGCCCGATATTCCGGTCGGTGCCCAGGATGATACACCGGACTTCCCGGGTTCGATCAGTGGGCACTCCCGTGTCCATTAACACTGATCGATTCCGGGAGCACTAAGCTCGCAACGATAACTCCCAACGTCTCATCCTGCCGCTCCCGCGCGCTAGGATTCGGCGTCTACGCTAAGGGCGTGAGCTATGGCTAGGGAGTCAACCGCCAAGTTTATTCCCCCTTGGCCCAACGGTCAAAGGCGGTCTTTTTCCCGTCGATGACAATAAAACACCCCGCGTAACCGTTAGATTCCTAATTCCTATCGATTTCCTAACCCTATGGATGCATCGGGAAGAGCCCCCGAAGGGGTTTCCGCCAAAATCCCAGATTTGGGAACTACTCACAAATATTCATTAAAAAGCAATCTAAACGAAAATGAACCGTTAAAATCATAATCAGACGATAGGAATGCGAAGGTAGTAGAGCAATTAAGATAATACTAAAGTTTAAGAAAGATCCGAAAACTTACAATAGAAAAGTAATTACAGCCGTCACAAATAGGAGAAAATAGTAAAAACTAACAGCTCCCCGTTTCTGGAACCCTAGGGGTGTCAACCGATCGGGTGATCCGTTACAAATAATAAACAGAAACGGTGGAGTTTCACCCGGTCATATGAACCGGTCGGTTGAGTTCTTGGGGTGACCAGTTGGATCTTGGCGCCATCGGGTGAAGGGGTCGGTTGGGTGCCCGTGTCTCAGATCCTCAGCATCAGCTACAGATGAACCGATCGGGTGAGAGTCACCCGATCGGTTGGAATTTGGCTTGAAAAGACAGAGAATCGGCCCCGTTGAACCGGCCTGTGAACCGGTCGGGTGACATCCACTTGAGCTCCAGCTGAGACCGGGTGGTGCACGCGTGCATCACCCGATCGGTTGGAGATGACCAACCGACCGGGTGAGGGGCTGAAAGATGTAATCTTCGTCGTTTGACCCCCTGGATCATGCGTGACTCCTCCCGTTGCTCCGGTGACACATGATATCATCGTTTTGCGTCCCAAATGCGGGCAATCTCCTGCAAACATGGAGAAACAAAGAAAAGTGAAAGAAAACGAGAAAACACGAGAAAACGAATAAAAGACGGCGGAAAATACGGAGAAACATGAAAGAAAACATGCGTGAATATATGAAATATATACGCACGTCAATAGGGTTGCTGGCGTGGCCTAGGGGCTTTAGTTCGGCCAGATGGGTTCAAGGCTAGCTTTAGAATTTGGATGCTATAGGGGAAAATAGTCTAGATTCCATTATATAATATTAGTAGGTGTTTTAAAGTCTGCAGGTTGGGTGAGACACCCGTGAGCTAAGGGTTTCCAAGTTGGAGAGTGCGGCTGGGTGCAATTCGTGTGGGGCCTGGGAAGAAATGCTTGGGTTATCATGTTTGAAGAATATTCAATAGATTTCACTTAGGAAAGTTTAATTTAAAGGTGGATTTGTTTTTAATGGGTCAATTAGGGAGAAAATTTGAGCCTTGGTAAAAAGGAAACTTTTTGAAATGCAAACATTAATAGGGGAGTAAATCAGGGGTTAATAAAGTCAATTTAATAATAGGTTTAAATAGGATTTAAAATGGGAAGTTCTCATTTGAATTTAAAAGTTTAAAATATGAAATTTGAATTCGAAAATATAAATAGGAATGAGTATTAAAGAAATTGGTTAAAATTTAATAATAAAAATAAGATAGAAATAATAATAATAGCTAATACATATAAGGCTAGCAGCTGATACAGGTAAGGGGGTCTGTTACGTCTTAACTTCGTATACGAAAAAGAATAATACACGAGAGAATACAGATAAAATGTATCGCGATAACTGGTCGTTACATCCTACCCACCTTAAAGACGATTCCGTCCTCGGAATCTTATCGGCTAAGGCACCGGGAAAACATAAGGGTAACACTCGCATCTCCTCCTCTAATGTATACACACCATAAAAACAGTCATGCCATATACAAATAGTATTTCTAATACTAATATCAACACCAAAAGTATTATTGCTGATAATACTAATCAACGCTCATGCTACTAGTAGCAACAATGTACATACACACATCACTAATTACGTATTAACCTAACACATTAAATTTAATATCATCCAATATCCCACTCGGGCAAATAGCAACACTTACAACACAACCACATCAACTTACCCGCTGTAAGTGTGCCATCACCTCGCACACTCACATTAATACTAGTTCACAATGTATCACCAAATATCTTATACACTCACACTTTATAATGATATAGTACTACACATCACATAAACATACCACTAGTACATAGGTACAATCATTCTTCGTCAATTAACACTTCAATCGTACAATTACTTTTACCTACCGCATATTACCATATACACATTATAATATATATCACTACACGTATATACATGTACGTAATATTTCACACCATACACAGATTTATATAAGCTTACTCCTAGCACTAGGGTTATAGTAATCTACTGATCACTCCTTATTTTACACCTTTTTCCGCATGATTGCATGCCATTTAGATCGCTCAAATCACGCTTTTCACGATTTATCGACAATATTGCGATACTTTTCACGATTTGTTGTTTTTGTCGTATTTCAGGAGATTTGGAGCGATTTGGAGTGATCCCGAGATACACCTACTCCAGAGTGTCACCGACGACTTCCCTGAGGGGTATTTTGCTATTGGAGAGGAGCGGAAGAAGAAAGAACGTCGTAGGGGTGACGAGGAGGCAAAAACAATCAGAATGGGCATTTTTGGTGTCTCACTCGGCCGAGTGAAGAAGTCACTCGGCCGACCAGCGAGACCCCGCTCGGCCGACCAGATCGGACACGCTTCATGTGTGCACTCGGCCGAGCATCAGAAGCCACATCGGCCGAGTGACGAAACCCCGTACGCCCGAGTAGCACTCAGACGACGCCCATCAAAAAGAGCCAACTTACTGTTTTTCGTCTGCCTGAGCTTCAGAAGACCCACTCGGCCGAGTGGAAATTGCCGACCGCCCGAGTGAATAGAAGCCATCGGCCGAGTGACGACAACTCACTCGGCCGAGCGACGCCCGAAGTGAAGACTCCCAAGACCCCAGACTTACTGGAAATTCTCAGGGTTTTGTCACTCGGCCGAGCGACTTTTGTCACTCGGCCGAGTGAGCCGCGCTGCCTGTAGCGTAAATTGCGATTTTCAGGCTGCGCAGGGGCATTTTGGTCACAGTTTTTTGGACGATTTTGGGGGGTATTTAACCCCAGTTTTTAACCTAGTTTAGAGAGCTTTTCCCTTACTTTTTGCAGCTTTTTAGATTAAAATTTTTTTAGCTTTTGATTCTTATGATTGGAGAGGAGAGGAAAGTTATTTTGTTGGATTCTTGGAGAACTCTATTGGTTTGTCTCCCTCTCCATTAAAAATCGTATTTTTATTGCTTATTTGAATATTGTGATGAATTCTATTGCTATTTCAATTGATTATTCTTGCATTTGTGATATGAATTGTGAGTAGTCCTAACATCTTGGGGCGTGGGGATGAACCCTACGAACCCAATTTCTGATTTGTGATGATTTGGTAGAAATATTGCTAGAATTGCTATTAGGGTTAGTTTGGGATCGATATACTACGGATAGCTAGGTGTTCATATCGATTGAGATTTGCAAGAGATTGGATCCCAATTCGATAGGAAACCCTAGAAATCCGAATTGGGTTGAAATTGAGTTTCTGTAGTATCGGTTTGCAAGAGATTGGACCAATACTAGGGTTCTCGGTTGCAATTCCATACCGATACCCGTTTGCAAGAGATTGGACGGGTAGGAACTATCCCAACCTAGGTCGTGCCCCGAGTTTGTACGAGAGTGGGCTCGGGACGCGATTGAACGATGAAGTTGATCCTAATGCTAGCTTGCCTAGGCTAGGGTTTGCAAGAGATTGGACCCAAACCTAGGATAGCTATAGACCGGCAACAGCGCGAGAGCGTGAGCTAGGTTTTACATTCAGTTGCAACTAGTTCATCTGAAATTCTACCCTAGCAATTTTGATACGAATAAATCACAATGACGAGATACGGTGAGTAGCGGGGATTCCCCATTCCCTAGGCGTCTTTATTTGATTTTATATCTCCATACTTTGTCTGACGATTGTGACAGGATCGCCAAAGGCAAATTCCCTCTTTTCTGTTCCTATAACCAGGTTGTTCGGAGCAGGCACTGTCATTCGTCCTCCCTGTGTTCGATACCCGCTCGTCGCTACACCGTGCGCTTGCGGTAAAACTACACGGTCGCCCTTTTGGGTTACATCTCGGAGCGATCAAGTTTTTGGCGCCGTTGCCGGGGAGGTGTTTTCCTTTGGGTGCCAATTTGTCACAATTAGGTTGATTAGACTACGAAAATAAAATTAATTGAAAAAAAAGAAAAAGAAAAGAAATTTTCACCTCGCCACCATTATTATCATTTCCATATTCTTTTGTGCCACTGATATTTTTCTCCAGGTATTTATCTTTGCTTATCAGGTGTTATGGATGGTATTATGTGGACTGTAGATTTTGAGGAGAAAGCATTTCAGAACTTATTGGAGGGCCTCTTGGAGTCAGTGAGGTTCACTAGTTCAGAGAGCATTACAGCAGATGATGCATTTGATCTACGATTTGTAGATTTTGTTATGAACCGTGTTTTTAGCTGCAGGAACAATTGAGGAGGACATCCATGTCAGTCTTGAGGGGGATAGACTATATTTTCGGATTGCTTGCAGGCACTCCCCTCCACATGATACATCCCCACAAGTTGACATACCTGAGCAGCCAGCATCACCATTCCAGAGATAGCCTACATTGATAGTTGATGAGAAGGTAAATGGGCATACTGTCGAGCCAGAGCATGCTTTTGAGGAGGCATCACACACGGAGCCAGAGTTTATCGCCGAGGAGGTCGTGCATCGGGACGAGGACATAGCCATTCATGAGGATCCCGAGCACTACCCTCCTCCATTTGAGCTTCCGCTGCCACCTCATTCTTCCACTGACGTCGAGGACTATCCTACAGAGCTTACTGCTCCCACTCAGGGTGATATTTTTACCCATTCCATTTCTGAATCATGTATTCCATTTGATATTTATTTTGATTCAGATATTTTTGACACGTCGTACCTCTTGCAGCAGACATACGATTATGGACCGGAGGTATGCTTAGACGTGTCACAGTTCGACGAGCCTATCGAGGAGGTCCACACCTATGATCTAGATTTACCTTAGCAGCTGAGAGAGGATACCATGGAGACAGCTATCACGACACATGAGAATATTGGATTATTTCCAGGGAAGTATCGTCCACCATCATTTATTCCATATATTTCTATAGACGATCCTCTTTGGGATACTTTTATTACGAGGGTGAATATTTTGCAGCGAACTGATGCATCCTATTCTCTGCAGGGTACATGTGGAGTCCTTGTGGGAATGCTGGAGGATGCATTGCTGGAGTTCGTTGGAGTCCGTGGACACATGCATCTGGCAGAGCCACGGAAAGAGCAGTTGGAGCAATTGCCTACACCGGCAAAGATACTCGATCCGCCTTTTGCTATAGGTGATATCAATCCAGTAGTGTAGAAATTTTTATGCTTTAAATAAACTCGAATCCTCTCGACAGCGAGAGGACCGTATAGATTTGCTTGAATAAATCTCACCTCATATGACGGCAACAATAATCATTTACACCCCAAACCCATTATATATATTTTAATTGCCCTCTCCATATTTTGATGTGTCACATCCTTTTGCTCACCACATTCGAGCATTTCTTTCAAGTGAAACCTTACTTTCTTATTAGTTTGACTTGATCACGCTTTGCAAAGCCAAGACATTTTTGGTCAAGTCATTTGAATAGGATTGTTTGGTATAAGCTTGGGGGAAGGCGCTCTCATGCATCATTGTATGTGCATGTAGTTGCATTAGGATTTCATGTCATTCATTTCATCATTTTTCATTCACCCCCTTATTATTATCGTTGTTCATCATATTCTTTCATTATGATCACATTGAGGACAATGTGAAGTTTAAGCTTGGGGGAGTGCATTTCCATGCCATTTAGATGCATTAGTTGCATTTTTACTTTATTTTAGGGTTTTTAAAATTTTTCAAAATTTTTGCATCATCCTTTTGATTTTTCCATCTTATTTTCCTTTTATGTGTGTTCATGCATCATGTTGTGTGCTTGGTTTTCTTTTCTTTTCTATCTTTTATTTTTTCTTATTTCTTAAATTTCCTTTCTCTTCTGTTGCTAGATTTGTTCCTTATGATGATATCTCTTATTGCTTTAGCAACCATCACGATGCCTATTATTCATTGACATGCTACTTAGAGTATTCCATAGTCTTGCTATTCACATGTGCTTGCAAACCTATTTCTCTTGATGACTCTAAGTGATTGCATGATATTCGTTGAAACTGAATGTATGGATTAGTGTTTAGTATGCTTTTGTTGGAAATGCACCAAGATTCACGCATCATTAGTATATCTGAAGCATCAGTTTTATTGTCTTATTCACCTTCTGTTGCATGCCTGATATGATTGTAAACTTACTGCTTGACTTCACTATTTATTAAAATGATTGAGAATATCCATGCTTACATATGAGTTTTAGTTGAAGTATTATTTTATTGAACCGTTCGTGCACATCTTAGAGTGAGCCGAGTGTTACATTATTTCTTTCTCCACATATATCTTTTTATTCTCTACATGTCACTTGAGTTCACCTCCTAAAGCTACTTATATCGCATCTATTTCCCAAAAAATCACCACAAAAGAAAAAGTTAGCTCCAAAAAGTCCAAAAAGCCAAAAAGGAACCAAAATCCAAAAAATACAAATCATATAGCTCCTACAAAAATCCAAAAAGAAAAATGAGAAACAAAGTCCAAAATGTTATGAATAGGACCCATTGGGCCTATTGGGTATCCACCCACATGAGTACCCATTATGAATACTATATAAAGGAGGCTAGGGGTTTCCTAGCCTCAACCCTTCTCCAAATCTGTTTCTCGTTCATAACACGTTATCAGCACGATCACGCTCGTAGGATGAGACGGCGGCTCGCGGGGAAGGAGATCCATCAATCGCTCAGATTCAAGAAGATCGTAATCTTCTCAACGGGGAGCGAAAAGGGCATCCTTCACCAACCGTCGACTAGATTCTTTTGTTGAATCTAGAGGTAAAAATCAAAACTTTTTAGATCTAAACTTGCTTTTCGCGTTAGATCTGCATGTTTTAGGATCAAAAAGTTTAAAAACACGGTAAAAATCAATTTTTTTTAGATCCGCATGCCTAAAAACAATAAAAATCTGTTTTTTAGCGATCTAAATCCTTGAAAAATCCGGTTTCCCCCCCTTTGATCCAAAATCTCTGCACGCCGTAAGGCGAATCGGCGGCGCCTCACAAGCGCCGCCGGCGGCAAATATACGCCGCGGCCATAGGCCGCGGCGGCCGCGGCCTGAAGCCGCGGCCCCGTGCCACGGCCTGCAGGCCGCGGCCCGCCGCTACGGCGGCCGCGGCCCGTCGCTACGGCGGCTGCGACCCGTCGCCGCCACGGCGGCTGCGTCCTGCGCGGCTAGCCGTCGCGGCGACACGCCGCGGGCCCCCCCTAGGGTTTCCGAAACCCTAACCCTAAACGGGCCAATTTTTCGGGGGAGGCCCAAATTAACCCTAATGGGTTGTTTTCATGGCCCAAAAGGCCAGAAAATTAGCCCATTTACATAAATAATTTTTCTTCTTTTATTTTTGGCCCTAAAAAACCCAAAATAATTAAAAGAAAATTTAAAGGGTTTTAAAGCGGTAAACAAAACATTAAAATATGGATCAAAGGTAAAAGTTTTTCAAAATAAATTTTTGCACGTCACACACGTTCGATTATTTAAATTAATCTGTACATGCCTGTGATTGATTATCTGCGTGGTTGTATGTTTCAAATATATTTTCTGCGTGGATGTGCAAATTAGGCTATGTTTTTAGGGATCAGCCAGGGTTCCGACACCTTTTTTAAATTTCCTGCAATTTTTCTTTTTTTGAGAGAAATTTGTAAGTGAGGATATAAATGTAAAAAGAAGACCGAAGGACACACCAAAAAGGAGCTGAAGGCGTACGCACAATGAAGATATGGGCTTCTCTCTGAAGTTCCAGAGTTGTATTTTATTCTTTCATGCTATTTTTGATGTAACTTCGGACTGTACTTCTTTTCGGTGTCGGCTGGCTGATCCCCATAGTCCTAAGTCATTTTAGTTTTATTGCTTATGCATTAATTGCATGGATGTTAATACCATGTTAATGTTACAATGAAGCTGTCAAAAAGCATGCTAAAATCACTTTAATATAGTTCAACGCCTATTGCTAGACTATATACATGTGATAAGTTTTTAAAAATGCCTGCAGCATATAAATAGCATGTGTACATCATACTTATTTCATTCCAATTGATCATAATATTTAGTTTAAAAAGCTTTACATTATATGTATGATGGGCTCATGGTATGACAATATTTATGACAATAAGACAATAATGATTTCAAAAAGTTTAATATCATATCCTCTTTGACAAAATGAACCTGAAGTTTCAAAATCAAATCAAAAGTCAACACTCTCTCTCCCTAATAAAATAAATACGATGGTTTATGCGAAAATTAAATTGCTATCTTTATAAAAGATGCATACTTTGCGGTAAACAGATATATAAAGATCTATGATCTATATAATCCAATATGGACACCAGAAGTTTTCCATAATACCGCTAAACTCTTTAAAAGAGTTCTCTCCTTTATTCTTACAAGGAAAGATTTTTTCTAGCCTTGAATAAAAGCATACGCCTAAGTCGTGGCTTAATGAATAAGTTGAAAAATATTACGCACCCACGTATTTGTTTCCCCTCTGAGCATGGTAAACTATCCACATAAAATTTGAACGACTCAAGTAAAAGGCCTGAAGCTATACTCGAGCATTCAAATAGACTTTTTAAAAGTCCTTATAAAAGTGGAAGTATAAATAATTTGCTCAAACCCCTGCTTATGTCTCCTTAGCAAGACTAATTTTCATTGTCCTTTATAAATAAGAATATTGAAATCAGGGAAGTTCAGGATCAAACATGACCTGAAATAATAATAAGGAAAACTCAAAACAGGGGAAGTCTTGGATTAATTGGGGAAAGTGAAGATACGATATACCTGTACATGGAGTAAGCAATGGCAAGCCAAAATCAGACCGGAAGTTCTGATAAGAGCCTTAATGTTTTTGCAAACATGAAAGTGCATTAACTTATGCCATATAAAAATACATACATATCTAGTCAAACGACGAAAGTCTAATTGACCTTATGTATATTTAGCTACTCCCCGAGGACAAATAAACCTTGAAATCAAATCTATTGTCATAACATAAGTCTTAAATGAGCATAATTATTGTTGTATGTTTTCAAGAGCACACATCACACTATGTCAATTGTTGACTTATCATCAGTATTATTCTCTTGTAGTCTTAATACATTTTATTTTACTGCGTATGTTTTGCTATCTTGAATACCCCAAAAATAAAACGAGGATGCCATATACTCTCTGAAACTTACACAGTTTCAAAAAGGATATTCGTCAAAACGAAATCCCTAATGACTCAAGAAATAAATGAAGCCTGAAGCTTTGTCCCAAAATGATCCGCACAATAGTCAAAGTGAAGATGTAATCCTTCACACTTTGAACACAGTTCAACTATTACCGGACAAAAATTAACTTGAGCATTTTAATGGACTTTTCGAAAGTGCCACATAAATTCATAAGAGGAATTATTTTGGAACACCACCAGAAGTGTCCAGAATCGACCAAATTTTGGATCGATATCACACTGGATTGATGATGGAAGACATCACCAACCAGACGAACCCGAAGATTCTTCAAAAAGGGTGAAACTTTCATTGTCCTATTCAAAAGGGAAAAATGATAATGAGATCATCTCCATTGACATGGACATTGACTCTCCCCACTTCCTCAAATGAATTTAAGATGATATACTATCATCATTAAAGATAATGAAGACCTTTAGGTCTCTTGAGAGTATTTAAGGGATATAAATAGGCTTCGTCCACTCCCTTAACCGGACTGATGATGTACCCTTGGTGTACTCATCAATATATCCTCTAAATAAATGGTCATTATCCAACCACATTCTTTTATAAAATGGTGGTAACTTTGGATAACACTGGGAAATTTAAATATTTTACAACTGGAAAAATAACGAACACCCTGAAGCTTGTGTTCACACCCAAATATGGGTAAGATAAATCATTAAAATGATTTAAATGGATTTCTTATCCATTAAAAATCCAGTTGTAGGTGACCACATGGGAACATGCAATTACATTGCAAACCATCAAAACGCATCCTTAGAACCTATTTATATGAGTCTGATCACCTCATATAAACAGTTTCCGAAAACCCCCGACGGGGGAAGCATTTAGAGCACATCTTATAGATTGTGCCATGATGAGTAGACACCCCCCATATCACCACTATAGACCATCAAAATGCAGAACTATTTATCGGAAGTAAATATCCCATATAAATAGAGTCTGAGCACTCTGAACAGGGGAAGCATTTAAATTCACTTCTCCAAAGACGTGCATTGATGATCCTATTTTAAAGCTTTGATGAGATCCTGAAGATCCCTCACAACTTTAATGTCCCAGAATCAGTTTCAACAGAAATACTACAATCATCCATGAGCCTAAAGCTCAAATGACCATTTAAATCATTAATACCTATGATCTGGTTATCATGAATTATGATGAGATCCTGAAGATCCACACTTATGAAACTGTTAAAACAGTTATCAGACATAGTTACTGACAATATAGATATTGTCAAAACTTTCACATCCCTGCTACTAAAAATCCAGCTAGGATTGACATACCGAATATATTGGATGCAATCCACCAGTAGCAGAAGTGGATATCCTCAATGGATGAGAGGACATACCACTAGGCTCCAAAAAGAGAGATCTACTCCTGGAGACCGAAAAAACAATACCACCACAGGAAAGTGAGCTCAAATCCAGAACCTTATTGCAACTTGGTTGCTAAGGACCAATTCTGGATCTGTCCATATTCTTTACCCGTCCCAGAACCTTCACTTCTTTAACGCGTCGTGAAGGAGACACCTCTGGGAGAAATCAAATGATTATAGTACGTACGGGGTGAGTTTTGGACAAGAAAGAACACATTTTGTCGACAAATTCTCTCATATTTCATTTTGCCAGTTAAATATAAAATATCGTTTCCACAACTCTGCGTTGCCTGAAGCAAAGAGAGAGATTTGGCCAAATTATAATAATGTGGAATGAGGCAATAATAAGGTGAGCTGGACTCACTTATGAAATATGAGGTGTTGGACCTGAAGTCCTGGTATCAAAAATGATATCAAATCCTGTGGGATAACTGAGTATTGAAGGAGAATTAAAATAAAATCGTTAGCTATAAGCATTTTAATTTGCTATAGTTTTAGAGGTATAAATCGCTCAAACCAGGAAGTAATCAAGTAAGATGAGCTGAACTCACTTACAAGATGAATCTGATGCATCGACTGGTTTATGTCAAGGTGTAACCCAACGAATGGCAAAAGAGGGAATTTTTGGTTGATGTTGCTATTGGATGTGACAACATCACCGATATAAAATTTCTTCAACTGCATGTACAAATTTCTTTACTTTCCTTTCTTTTTGGGACACATATTAATAATATGATTAAAGGAAAGACAACATAGACAAAGATCCTTAAAGGACTCATACTAAAAGGTTGTTGTTTGCACCTCTTAAAAAACAGTATTGTTCTTAAGAGAGCAAATTAAAAGATTTGAGATTATTTTAATAACTCAAAATATTATCGGATCTCCTGAAGAGAAATTACCGAAATATCTGTTAAAGCCTATCTATCAGATATGATATGATATGAAAGCCCTAGCTAGGCATAAATTCTAGGCTTACAGAACTTTAATCATCCTGAAGATGAACCATCATCCTGAAGATGAACTATTATCCTGGAAATGAACTTTCATCCTGAAGATGACGTTAATAAATCATCCCGAAGATGTAAACTTCATACAATGATGATTGATGAAGAAACATTAATTTCTTTCTCCACCAAATACACCTATTTGGTTGTATGGATATACATTAAAAGACCACTTTCCGTTAGCTGGAAGAGGGGAAGAATATATATGGTCCGGAAGTACCTTAAGTGTCTTTGAAACACTCTTTTACCTGGCCAACTGCATGCGTCTCTTTTGAGCGTTAGCAGTATAGCTATTAGCCAGGTACAGTGCAGTGCCCCCAGCGCACCACTGGACCAGAGATATGTAGCTTCTGCGCTATCTCCAAGGGTCGAGGAAAAATCCTCTATGTTAAATGTATTTGCATATGCAGGTTACAGATCATCGCGATGAATGGAATAAAAGGGACGTCCACCTCCTGAAGATCTACACAGAATCCTTCCAAGTCTACATCCTTCCACCATTCCGAGAAGCCCATCACCCAAGGAGCAGTTCAAGAACATACAATGCCAGGTCCTGAAGTACCTCGTAGACAATGACGATTGAGACGTGGAGCTGTCTACCAAGTTTGCTAGCGCTCCTTTAGTTTCAGCTAATGCCTTATATGAGTGAAACTTGTATAGATGAGTGATGCTTGTACTTTACTTTTGCTTTCGGAATGTTGCAGATGAGATGGATGTATAGACACATAGGAGATAAATGTATAGATATATAGGAGATCTGCAAGCCTGAAGCTTGATCAGATTAGGGGGAGTCAACTGTAGAGTTGTACTCTTTTTCCTTGGCTAGTGGTTTTTCCCACAGGGTTTTCCATAGTCAAGGTTTTAATGAGGCAACCACATTGACTCTGGATCCAGAAGTATCCACCCCTCGACACATCCCCAAATCAGGGGAAGTTATGGAGTGCTGTACTCTTTTCCCTTCGCTATTGGTTTTTCCCACAGGGTTTTCCATAGCTAAGGGTTTTTAACGAGGCAGTTACCCTTAACTTGGATCCAGAAGTATCCACCCCTTAAGATACTCAGTAGTACTAATGAATCATTCAGTATTCATAAGTCGAGTATACCACGTTGGTTGGATAAGGGGAAGTGTTATGAATAGGACCCATTGGGCCTATTGGGTATCCACCCACATGAGTACCCATTATGAATACTATATAAAGGAGGCTAGGGGTTTCCTAGCCTCAACCCTTCTCCAAATCTGTTTCTCGTTCATAACACAAAAGAAAAAAAAAATATTTCTCTATCTCATTATTGGAGCCACAAAATACTTGGGAAAACCAAGGCAAAAATCCCATTTTCCACTATTATATTCCTTTGGATGCGACGCCTCAAGCTAAGCTTGGGGGGGTGAATTCATTTGACCATATGAGTGAGTATGACATTAGAGTGGAGATGTGCATGAATGGGAATATTCGATAATGCTTAGACTTTGCGAAATATATTAGGTATGGAGATTTTTCATGATTTGAAATAAATATGTGACTGCCATGACTCTTATTCTATTCTCTATTGCATGCTTGGTGTGTATCTTATATGCTTCATTTATAACTCTTGATTGAAAAGTGCATCGCCAACATTTGTATATTAAATCCTATGAAATGCGTGACGTGGATATGAATTGATTTTATGAATTTAAAGAATCCCTTTTGTTGTTCTTAAAAGCTTGCAAGTACCATGTTTATGTAAGATATGAAATCCTTATAGCATGTGATTTGTATTTTCCAAGTTATCGTGATGTGTAGCTTATGGCTTGAGATCCGAGAGAAGAATCTAGCGACCCCTTCCACCTCGTGTTCTCTCTTTTTCTTTCATTTCATTTCCTTTGTTTTCATCTCCCGAGTTCGTCTCTTTACTTATCTTCCTCGAGGACGAGTAAGAGGTAAGCTTGGGGGATTTTGATCGGTCCATATTTTACACCTTTTTTTCGCATGTTTTCACGCCATTTCGGTTGCTCATATTGCGATTTTCACGATTATTCGACGATATTGCATTACTTTTCACTATTTCTTGTTTTTATCGGATTTCAGGAAATATGGAGCGATCGGGAGCAAAAATGAGCTTAAGGGACTTGCACCCACTCCGGAGTGTCACCCAAGGCTCTTTTGAGGGCTATTCGGCGATGGGAGATGTGTGGAAGAAGAAGGAACTCCGTAGGAGCGACGAGGAGGAGAAACGGAGAAGATTGGGCATTTTCAGCATGCCACTCGGCCGATTGAAGGAGCCACTCGGCCGAGCAAAGAAGCCCGCTCGGCCGGCCAGATCGGACACGCGGCAGATTGAGTATCAGCGTGCACTCGGCCGAGCATCGCCATCCCACTCGGCCGAGCATGGAGACACCACTCGCCCGAGTGGCATCACGACGACGGCAAGAAAAAATCCCAGACTTACTGGAATCCGTCAGGCGATTGAGGGTTCCGACTCGGCTGAGTACCGAATGCCCCTCGGCCGAGTGAGTAAAGCCACTCGGCCGAGTCACCTCCGAAGACAGGCCCCCAAGACCCCTGAACTACTGGAATTTTACAGGGTCTATCACTCGGCCAAGTAGAGAAGCACACTCGACCGAGTAGAGAAGTCAACTCGGCCGAGTGACGCCGAGGACACGCAGCGCCCAGATTTTCAGACAGCCTCCCACTCTTTTGAAATCTGCTATCATTCCAGCAATCAAAGTATTTTTCTCATATTTTTTATGGATAGTAGACTTTATGAAGGTTCCAACGCCACTAAGAACGCGCCAATCGGAGGTCGGATGAAATCTGGAGAATTTCTGCAAGTTGACGCTGCAGTGCTGGAATTTCCACTCGGCCGAGTCACATTTTCCCACTCGGCCGAGTCGGCGACGGGCCCAGATTTTAAGTTGCGGTTTGGGCTGTTTTTGGGCACGAATTTGAGGGGTTTTTTAGAGTTTCTTGCTAGGGTTTTGTGTGAGTATTTAAGGGGTTTGTAGCCACCATTAGAGGGGGATCCCCATTATGTTTTCTTAACCCCCCTTATGTTTTCTTAAGTTCAAAAATGTTTTATTAGGGATTATATTTAGAGGTTAGGCCATGCCCTAGGCCCCCTCTTGGATCTAAAAGCTTGTATTTTGGATTGAAGATCTTCATCAAGCTAAGTATTTCTATTCTTATTATTTGAATCTTTTATTTGCTCTCTTTTTACATGCAAGCAATTGTTTTTATTGATTCCTATATCATTGTTGCTATGCTTGAGTAGATTTGATGTTCTAGGGCATGAGGATGAACCCTATGGATCTAATTTCATATTTGTGATGAATGAATTTCTAAATTGCTAGAATTGCTAGGAGGTTAGATTGTGATTGATTTATTACGGATAGCTAGGAATTTCCATCGATTTGGGGGTTTGCAAGAGATTGGATTCTACACGATGGGAAGGCCTAGATATTCGATTTAGGTTTATAATCGAGATTCTCTAGACTTGGTTTGCAAGAGATTGGACCAAAGCTAGGATTTTTATTATAAATCTACACCCATATTCGTTTGCAAGAGATTGGACGAATACGAACTATCACAACCTAGATCGTAACTCGAGTTTGCACGAGAGTGGGCTCGAGGGGCATTTGAACGATGATGTCGATCCTAATGCTAGTGGCTTAGGCTATGGTTTGTAAGAGATTGGGCCCTATCCTAGGTTGCTATAGACTGGCAATAGCGCGAGAGCGTGAGCTTGGTTCTCTATTCAGTTACGACTAGTTCACCTCAATTCAAGTCTAGTAATATTGAGATTCACTATTTACAAGGATGAATGACGATCCGTAGTGAGAATTCCCTAGCCCTAGACACTATTATTATATTGTATTTGAATCGATACTTTATCCGACTTCTTTATCACCGACACCGACATCCACCACCATTTCCATTATATCATTCCATAACCATCTCCACCAATAAAATGTTCGTAGTCAAACCAACCTAGGATAGATTGGAGCCAACACCACCTCCTCGTGTTCGATACCCGCTCGCCACTTTACCGTGCGCTTGCGGTAAAACTACAGTCGTCGTCCCGGGTGTATATCCGGGGCCCGATCAAGTTTTTGGCGCCGTTGCCGGGGAGGTGATAGTGTTTGATCTTATCACCCTAGCTATTTCTTCTTTCTGTTTTATTTCTTTATTTTTATCTAACCCTTCCACTGTGCTAATTATTTCTTTGAAACTCTGTTTTCCCATTGCATGTACATGAGATCAACGGCGGACCCTGAAGCTATATTATTTGATCCCGAGATTGAACGTACTGTGCGAAGAATTAGAGCGGAGAGGAGACAAGATCCGGAAGGGAGGTTTATGACCAACCCGGAAACTGCGAAACAATTGGCGGCAAGAATGGCGAGGATCATTTCCATTCGCGATAGGCTTCGGCCTAAGACCTCTTCTACGACCTCGTCCATCGCCATGCCGGAGTTGGCGGCCGACAAGAATTTTGAGCTGAAGACCGGACTAGTGGTTCTGATGCAGCAGGATCCATTTCATGGGAATGCCCATGAAAATCCCCACTACCACATCCAGCTATTTTTGTCGAAGTGCGCCACATTTCAGATGACGGGGGTCTCCATCGATGCCATCAGACTGCGCCTCTTCCCCTTCACATTAAAGGATAAAGCTCTTTATTGGTTGAGGACGCAAGCTGAGGGAGTCTTTACCACATGGGATGAGTTGGCGAGCCTGTTCATTGACAAGTTCTATCCGCCTTCCAAGACGGTAAAGATTAGGAGTGCCCTTATGTCCTTCAAGCAAGGACCCCAAGAGACACTCTATGAGGCTTGGGAGCGTTTCAAAGACCTACAGCATCAGTGCCCCCACCATAGCATTGAAGATTGGGAGCTAGTCCATAGCTTCTACAATGGTCTCCAACCGGGGACCAAGCAGATTATTGATGCGGCGGCAAATGGTGCCATCCTATCGAAGACTCCCGACGACGCTACGGCCCTAATTGAGGAGATGGCCTCGAACAATCAACAATAGGGCGACGAGCGAGGACACTCTTCATCCTCCTTGAAGCCATCTAGCATTTATGAGGCAAAGGCCGTAGCGGAGCTTACCAACAAGTTTGATTCTCTCCACAAGGTAGTGGAGAGACTGGAGAAGTATATTACGGAGCCCCAAGGAACCCCTTCCACATCGGCACCAACAAATCAAATGTGTGATTGGCAAGACCAATCCCAAGCTATGTATTTGGGAGGAGAACAAGGAGAGGGATCTTTGGAGCAAGTTCAATACGTCACGGGGAACCAAGGATATTGGGCCAATCCGGCCACTAGAAACCATCCCGGTTTCTCCTATGCCAACAATGAAGGAGCATTGAACCCGCCGCAACAACCACCTCAACAAGCTCGACCACCACCGCAACAACAACAACATTTTCCACCAAGGGGACCTCCACAACAAAATTTCGCACCAAAGCAACAAGTTGGACCCTATAGGCCGCCCGGATACAATCAAGGGTGGAGAAACCCAAACCCCCCACAAGCTCAACAACGTTCCGACTTTGAAGCTAGAGTGGAGGAGTTTATGGTCGAGCAGAAAAAGACCAACGCTACCTTGAAAGCGGGCCAAGATTCCCTTGCAACCGTTGTAGCCCAAATCTCGGAGCAATTGGCGTTGCTCAATCGAAATACTCAACAATTGCCGGCTCAACCCGAGTAAAACCCACGGGGTGCCACCGGCCACATCAATGCCGTGGTTGCAGTTACAACTAGAGGCGGGAAGGATACCACTCCCGTCATGATTCCTTCCGATGAGCCCGAGGTGGAGAGAGTTGAGCCAAGTGAGCCGGTCATTGAGGTTGAGATGGAGAAAGAGCCGCAAGGGGAAGAAAAGCCTAGAGCGGAGCAATTGATTGAAGAGATGTGTTTTATGCCACCGATCCCATTCCCTCAGAGGCTTGCTAGAGCAAAAATGGAGAAACGGCTAGCCAAGTTTCTAGAGTATTTGAGAGGGGTAAGCCTCAACATTCCTTTCCTCGACGCTATCGTGGAAATCCCGACATATGCCAAGTTCCTGAAAGATTTGATTATGGGAAGAAAGAGGAAGGAGAAAATCATGCTCGCTGAGGAGGGCTCTTGGTTCACCAAGAGAGAGAAGGAGCCCGCCAAATTCAAAGACCCGGGGAGTTTCCGAATTCCTTGCACCTTGGGCGGCGTCCCTCTACAAAGGCGTTGGTGGACTTAGGGGCTAGTGTTAGCCTCATGCCTCTCTCTATGTTCCTAAGGCTAAATACCGGCACAAAATTGAAGCCTACCGACATGCGGATACAACTAGCCGATGGTCGGATCACAAGGCCGGTAGGGATCGCAGAGGACATCCCGCTACAAGTCCCGGGGGCATATGTTTGCCATGTGACTTCGTGATCATGGATGTCAAGGAGGAGGGAGACACGTCGCTAATACTTGGACGCCCGTTCCTCGCCACCGCCGGTGTCATTGTCGACGTACGTGAAGGAACTCTAACATTGAATGTCAACAACATCGAGGTGGAGCTTCATATTCCCAAGGCAATGAAACACATGCCTTATCTTGAGGAGTTGGACTATATGGACCTCCTTGACGAGGTTATTGAGGAGGCGATCCCCCATTCGATCGGGGCTCTATTCAAGGAAGATTTCGAGGAAGGGCCGGACTTGGGCCAAGAAGAAAAGATGGAGCATTCCCCCGACCTCTCCATGGAAGTTGATGAAGGCGACGCTGATGTCGCAAGGATTCGAGAGCTCTGCAAGCTCTCAAAATTGAAGTCTCCAAAGAAAGCTCCGCCGATACGGAATCGGTGCCACCGGTGAAGCCGAGGACCGGAGCAAGCACTAGCTTGGGGGAGCCACCCCCCAACACTACCCGAGACGAGAGATCACCGAGGGAGAACACGCCCCCGAAACATCCGAATCCAAGCGTTCTCCCCGGAAAATTTGACGGGTGCATCTCATATGCACCCAATATCCCGCATTGAATTGAAAATCAAAGGGGGTCGAGCTCACGACCTTAAACGAGCGCTTGTCGGGTGGCAACCCGACGGTTATCGCTTTATTTTTTTACGTTTTCTTTATTTTTGTTTTAGAAATTATTAGTGTTTTGAGTCGTTTGCCCAAAAATTTCGTGATAACGGGTCCTATTTTTCTTTGACAGGAGAGGAGAACGAGGTACCTATCATTAGGAGGATGAACAAGGCGACGAGGAGCGCTCCAGGAATGCGCTCGATGCTTAGGAGGAAGATGAAATCGATTGGAGGAAGAAAAACAGAGTTTAGAGCCCAAACGAAGCCAAACATCAGAAAACAGGGTTCACTCGGCCGAGTATACTAGTCAATCGGCCGAGCACATAAGTTCGTCCGCCCGAGCGGCTCACGAACGAGGGAAGTCTGCTGTACCCAACTCTCTATTTCTTTTCCTGATTTCAGTATAATTGCTACTCGGCCGAGTATATATATTCACTCGGCCGAGTAAAACTGATACGCTCCTAGGGCGAGTCTTGCCGAGTAGCTTGCGCCACTCGGCCGAATGGACTTACTCCACTCGGCCGAGGGTGGCAAGGCCACTCAGCCGAATCGTAAGCGGGGAAGAATTTTTCAAAACATTTCCGTTACGATCACTCGACCGAGCGACTTAGTCACTCGGTCGAGTCGTAACTTTTTCTATAAAAGGGGGAGCGGACGGCGCGTTTTTTGAAACGAGCAAAACCCCAAAACGCCCGACCCCTCATCTCCCTCGCCCGCTGCCCTTCCTCACTCGCCCGACCTCGGTCCTCGTCGCGGCGCTCGGCCACCGACCGCCGGCCGAGCCTCCTCTGCCTCCGCCCGAGTCGCCGCCGGCGACCACCTCGCCGGCCGAGCTCCGGTAGCGTTTATTTCTCCTATTTTCTCCTCTTTTACGTATTTTTCGACGATCCATGTGTCTAACGAACCCCACACCCAAATTAAATTCAATTTCTATCTATTATACCCCTAACCCCCCATACGTTTTGAATATTACACGCTAATCTCTTTGTTTGATGCGCAGGTTAAATTGGGGAGCTTAGGGGAGCCCAGGGGAGCTTCCTGGGATTGTTTTGGGCTACGTGGAGGCGTCGTCTTCGCACACTTCCATTACTTTGCTCTCGCGGCGTGTCGCGGTATACTCTTTCCTTTATTTTACGCACGCCGCATTTTTATTGCTTTTGGTGAGCACCTGGGGCCCACATGCCGCCCCGGACACGGCCACGCACCAGGAGAGCTTCCGCCAAGCGGAAGCGATCGGATGAGCCCGGGCCCTCCCACGAGGTGGAAGACTCTCCTCCGCCTACACCACCACACCCCGTTCACCCCGCACAGCCTGCAGACCCCGCACACCCTGCACAGTCTGCAGAGCCCATTCACCCCGCACAGCCACTCCCTGCCGTCCCACAGCCACCACCACCGGCTCCACTTATCGGGTCGCTGGGGATTACGTTCCGGGACGACGCACACCGCGTCGTCTTCGAGCGCTTTTCCCAGCGCTCGATCGTACCCTCCAGGTTCGCACACCTTGCAGACCTAGGACGCCTGGGGGTACTTGATGGGATGCTCACGTTGTATGACAACGTGGGTTGGCGAGATTTCTTCCAGGTGTCGGCGGACACGTTCGTCCGCCCGACACTTGAGGTGCTTAGTTCTAACGCCCGGACCGACGAGGGATGCTCGTTTAGGTTCATGGACCGAGAGTGCCAGGTCACTCTCAGTATGATGAGAGCTTTCTTTTCGTGGCCCGATGTCCCCGGGGCCGACCGTGGTTACGCCCCCACTCACATCCCCCCACCTTCCTTCGATTTCGACGTTTTCTGGGCCCGGATCACGGGTCTACCTGCTACCTTCGACCCTAGTAGGGCCAAGGCCTCGGCCATCGTCCACCCTTGCCTCCGCATAGCTCAGCGCCTTATGGCGACTACCTTTTTGGCGAGATATGAGCCTGGGACGATGTCCACGCCGGAGCTTTATATGCTCTATGCGATGACGCGCCCCAGAGCTCTATTTAGGGAGGGTGACGAGTTGGTCCCTGCCGTCGTGATTGATATCGCGAGTTGGTTTTTGGATCGCATCATCGTATCGATGGGCGCTCGCTCACCGATATGCTGCGGCGGTCTGATCACCCTGCTCACTCTTATGACCGGCGAGGACCTTCCTGCAGACCTGCGACGAGCCCCGGGCCCCACTTCACTGTCCATAGATGTCATGGCCCGGATGAAGATGCTTCATCCGCATGGTCAGCGGCACTGGGTTTGGTTGCACGGTCCATTCGGTGTGGATTACATGATCCTCCCGAGCCCAGCTCGGACACAGATAGCACCAGCACAGGTGGACTGGCTTCCGGCGATGGATCTCCTGATCCCCACTGCCTACGTGCTTGAGGCCGAGGAGGCTGAGCAGGCTGAGCAGGCCTACGCTGCACACGCTGCACCTGCTGACCCCGTGGCCCCTCAGCAGCCCGATATTTCTGCTGCTCCCGACACCTCTGTCCACACTTCTGCCGGTGTCGGGAGTACACTCGCTGAGCCCACCTCCACTACCTCCACGCCCACCACCACTCCCACCACAGCTGGCCCTCTGTCCGTTGAGCCCGTTTCCTCTGCCCTACCTGAGCGCCCACCGACTATAGTTGAGAGCGGAGAGCCCTCTTTTGCTGCCGTTGTGGAGACCGTGGTTGCCACCTCTGTCCCCACCGCAGCCGTTTTTTCTGAGAGTGTCGTGACGTCTGTCCACACGTCTGTGTCACCGACCTCTCTGGCCGCCTCCTTGCCACTTTTATACTCCACTTCCGTTGCTGCTGCCTCCACTTCTTACCAGCCTGCGCCCCAGCCTCGCACGAGGCTAGGTCCACTCTTGTGAGCACATCACCTTTCCTCCACCTGCCTGCTGAGCCTATCACCTACGCCACCCGAGTCCGCCAGCCCCGTCCTGCACAACACAGACAGGTGCGTCCGCCTGCACCACCTCCCCCTGACACTGTACTTCAGAGCATTCGTGCTCTCGAGGGGGCGGTGAGTGCCCTCAGAGGCGACCTTAGGACCATGTCTGCCACCGTCACCGCTATGGCCAGTCGCTTCGACCTACTTCCAGGCATCCACTATTGCCTCACTCAGATTCTCGAGCGGCTGCCTCATATACCCACACCCACCCAGCAGGTACCCACCCCCACCCCTACACACACCCAGCCTGCTTCCACACCCACACCTACACCCACTCAGCAGACTGTTCCCCCGCCACCACCACCACCACCTCCGCCTCAGGACGGAGACGACGCAGCACCACCCTCTTAGGCACCCTTGATGCCATTGAGCCTTTTTGCCGTCATGCTGCCCGTCTCTGCTGGGTCCTGATGATTTTTGCCCACCCCCCCTCCACTCACTATTTTTGGGTCCACATTTTGTTCATATCTTTCTATATCATTTTTGGGAGAGAGGGAGAGTTTTTGGTGTCACACTTTTATATCTGTTTCACTCATGTATCTGCATGCATCATGTCCGCATCATATTTTTCGTTTCATTATTTTTATTTTCTTTTTCCTCATGCATGCATCCTCACCTACCCCTCACTTTACATGTCTCTCGGTGTGCCACACTTCGCACATTGAGGACACTGTGCACTTTAGCTTGGGGGAGTGAGTTCTCACGTTCTTTTCGATTTACCACCTTTATTTTTAGTTTTTTCACGACATTTTCCACTTTTGCACTCACTTTCATCACTTTTCCTTTTTTACCATGCATCACGTTTTTCTTATTTTCTTTGTGTGCTGCATTGTAAATAGCTTTATTTTCCCCTTTTATCTTTATTTCTTTTTCATCTCATGCTAGAGATGACTTTTCTGTGATGATGATGACGTGGAGTTAGCTTTCTCTATATGCATGCTATATTTTTCATGTCTTAGATTTTATTTTTGATATCATATGCGATGATTTGTCTTGCATTTAGAGATAGTAACCCACACTTTTTCCGCATGAAAATGGATGAAATTTTATTACTAGCTGAGTCTGAATATTCATATGTATGCTATCGCAGAAAACACACCAAGATTCACGCATTGAATGCTTATATCTGGAGTACCGTTTTCTTTTCCTATATCACTTCTATTTGCATGATTTGTACATTTCACTTCAGGATGATTGAATGATGTTAGCTATGATAAATCTGGATTAGTTTAGCTTTTTTGTGATCGAAACTGAGTAGATTAGATTGCCCTGCTGAAGTTGTCATGCACGTCCTATAGAGTGAACTGAGAGACATATTTATTTCTTTCTCCACATATCTTGAACATCAATTCTCTATTTTAAAATCATTGGTGAATCTCCCCTTAGCGATTCTAATATATGGCATTTCCCCCGCTATTAAATCCTAGCTCCAAATTTCCCAAAACCAAAGAAAGAAAAAGAAAAATTCTTGTATATCCTTATTTCTCTTTGATTTGGGATCATTGTGTATATATGTTATTTGGAAAAAAAAGAGAAAAAGAAAAGAAAAACAAAAGAAAAGAGAAAAGAACCTCAATAAACGATCCCATCTCATGTTCTCTCTTTCTTCCCTCTTTTTGTTTTTTATTTTTATTACTTTTGGAGCTTCATAAAAATGGGGATGTAAATATTGTTTTTTTGTGCCACCACGCTTATAGATAAGCTTGGGGGAGGGAATCCAATGATGTGTGAGAGAGTGACTACTTGACGGTTCACGACAACCTAGGCTAAGTAATATTCTATACTCGGTGAGATCGTTTTGGCTTAACGAAATCCAGAAATCTATGCCTAGCACTCATTTCATGAAATCCACACTTTTCTATTCCTTCTATTCTATTGCGTGATATTCTTATACTCCTCTTAGAAAGCGTTCAATTGAAAAGTGTGTTATCTGCGATGTTGTATACCACTTTAAATGGTTTAGACGATGTTAATTTTAGAATTATTCCGTTTTTCATGCTATATCGATATTCTTGGGTTTTCTATTTCTATTTGCACAATTATACTATGATATCGAAATAAAATTCTTTGACATGTGTTTTACATTCAGTGCATGCCATATGAGTAAGCAAAACCCACGTCCTGAGAAAATGATCTAGCAGCTTCCCTCTTCGCTTTCTTCTTTCTTCTTCGTTTTTCGTTTTTTCATTTTTCGTCGTTTTCGTTTTTCGAATCCACCGGGCTCGCCTTTTACTTATCTTCCTCGAGGACGAGTAAGAGGTAAGCTTGGGGAATTTTGATCACTCCTTATTTTACACCTTTTTTCCACATGATTGCATGTCATTTAGATCGATCAAATCACGCTTTTCACGATTTATCGACAATATTGCGATACTTTTCACAATTTGTTGTTTTTGTCGTATTTCAGGAGATTTGGAGCGATTTGGAGTGATCCCGAGATACACCTACTCCAGAGTGTCACCGACGACTTCCCCGAGGGGTATTTTGCTATTGGAGAGGAGCGGAAGAAGAAAGAACGTCGTAGGGGCGAAGAGGAGGCAAAACCAATCAGAATGGGCATTTTTGGTGTCTCACTCGGCCGAGTGAAGAAGTCACTCGGCCGACCAGCGAGACCCCGCTCGGCCGACCAGATCGGACACGCTTCATGTGTGCACTCGGCCGAGCATCAGAAGCCACATCGGCCGAGTGACGAAACCCCGTCCGCCCGAGTGGCACTCAGACGACGCCCATCAAAAAGAGCCAACTTACTGTTTTTCGTCTGCCTGAGCTTCAGAAGACCCACTCGGCCGAGTGGAAATTACCGACCGCCCGAGAGAATAGAAGCCATCGGCCGAGTGACGACAACTCACTCGGCCGAGCGACGCCCGAAGTGAAGACTCCCAAGACCCCAGACTTACTGAAAATTCTCAGGGTTTCTCACTCGGCCGAGCGACTTTTGTCACTCGGCTGAGTGAGCCGCACTGCCTGTAGTGTAAATTGCGATTTTCAGGCTGCGCAGGGGCATTTTGGTCACAGTTTTTGGACGATTTTGGGGGTATTTAACCCCAGTTTTTAACCTAGGTTAGAGAGCTTTTCCCTTACTTTTTGCAGCTTTTTAGATTAAAATTTTTTTAGCTTTTGATTCTTGTGATTGGAGAGGAGAGGAAAGTTATTTTTGTTGGATTCTTGGAGAACTCTATTGGTTTGTCTCCCTCTCCATTAAAAATCTTATTTTTATTGCTTATTTGAATATTGTGATGAATTCCATTGCTATTTCAATTGATTATTCTTGCATTTATGATATGAATTGTGAGTAGTCCTAACGTCTTGGGGCGTGGGGATGAACCCTACGATCCCAATTTCCGATTTGTGATGATTTGGTAGAAATATTGCTCGAATTGCTATTAGGGTTAGTTTGGGATCGATATACTACGGATAGCTAGGTGTTCATATCGATTGGGATTTGCAAGAGATTGGATCCCAATTCGATAGGAAACCCTAGAAATCCGAATTGGGTTGAAATTGAGTTTCCGTAGTATCGGTTTGCAAGAGATTGGACCGATACTAGGGTTCTCGGTTGCAATTCCATACCGATACCCGTTTGCAAGAGATTGGACGGGTAGGAACTATCCCAACCTAGGTCGTGGCCCGAGTTTGCACGAGAGTGGGCTCGGGACGCGATTGAACGTTGATGTTGATCCTAACGCTAGCTTTCCTAGGCTAGGGTTTGCAAGAGATTGGACCCAAACCTAGGATAGCTATAGACCGGCAACAGCGCGAGAGCGTGAGCTAGGTTTTACATTCAGTTGCAACTAGTTCATCCGAAATTCTACCCTAGCAATTGTGATACCAATGAATCAAAATGACGAGATACGGTGAGTAGCGGGGATTCCCCATTCCCTAGGCGTCTTTATTTGATTTTATATCTCCATACTTTGTCTGACGATTGTGACAGGATCGCCAAAGGCAAATTCCCTCTTTTCTGTTCCTATAGCCAGGTTGTTCGGAGCAGGCACTGTCATTCGTCCTCCCTGTGTTCGATACCCGCTCGCCGCTACACCGTGTGCTTGTGGTAAAACTACACGGTCGCCCTTTTGGGTTACATCTCGGAGCGATCATCTACCCACCTTAGGATCAAGTCCGTCCTCAGACTTCCTTAAATAGGCCGACGTAGGGTGAGCGGACTTAGACATTAAGGTCATTTACCCCAATCAAACACACATTATAATGAGACAATATACATCCATATGTTATACATACTCATATATCACACATTTCCAATCACCTATACATACGTTTATTTCACATACATATACATACTTATACTACTATACACCTATCTCGTATCTATATAGAACAGTCATATACACGCATCAGTATTCACAACCATGGTAATTTACATAGGGCTAGTACACTATTTCATACATTCACATATACATAGTCACAAACATACTGCCATGCATACCTCATGGTATACACATGTTCACACATCATCCCGTAAGGGTAATACGGTATAACAATCCTACTATACTTAAGACACACTTGTTCATACAATATATATATATATATATACACATACCTATAACTAACCACATACATATATACGCACGAGTACACGCCGGACATATCAATATATAAATCACACAATAAATCTACACACACAACTATACGTACACCTAACATGCACATCACTGTACTAGCATACAATTACAACCATTAACAAGTATGTTTAAAGTACATATACTTCTAGTAACTAGCATATACTAAATCTAATACGCACAGATATCCCTATAGTGATATAGCTAATCACTCGCCTAAGTATAAATATAACACTTACTACTCTATACTCGACTATATACATACCTATCACAAATTACTGTACATGCACATACGACACAATAGATAATTACACCATACTAATACTAATGGTAAGCATACTTAGACATGGGTGGTATATAGGGATTTGCACACACGGGTCCACACTCACTATCAATTTACAAGCACCACAACAACACAATCAAGCTAACGGTCCCACTATCTTTAAACCAAAGCTGACACAAGCAAGGATATGCACTAATGTGGTAACTAAGTAATAGGGTAGGATTCAGAGTTGAATGAGGCAATGAGTTAATGTTGTGATAGACGGTTCCGGATGTGGCATGGATAAGAGGTTAGTTTGGTTGGTGACATAAAATGTAATGCCATACAAGCTACTGCACAAGTACTAGAGGGGGGGGGGGTGAATAGTACTTTAAAAATAACAAGGAGTATAATTCCTAATTATAGTGCAAACAACTGCCAAATCAATTTGCGGAAGCTTAAATTGAATGACAACAACAAAAATAACAATGTTAACAAAAGATGTTACTGGGTTCGGATCCACCCAAGTCTCCCCGACTTGTTCCCGGTGATCCTACGTCCCAACCACCCGGAGCCCCTCCGGATACTTAGGTTAGAAACCCTAACCCAAGATTTCCACTATGATATCTTGTGAAAAACCTTCACAAGATCAAATCATACAAGCAATGGCAATAGTGAATCCCACAACCCGGGATCACAACCCTCTCTCACAATCGAGAGAATCAACAAGCAATATAAACAAGTTTATAATGAAATAAACAATCTTACCACAAAATCCTATACCTTGAGTTTTCTTACCAAATAGGTGCAAGGAGGGATTTGAGGAAGATGAAGTCACCAAGACCTAGCACCAAAGAAATGACCAGCAATGGGTGCCTAGGAGTGATTTGGAGACTTGAATCAAGCTAGAGCTTGAAGGGCTCACCAAGAACAAACTTCTCTCAAGATGGATTCTAGATCTAGAATGTGAGAGAATGGATTTCTTGTGAGGAAGAGAGCTTTAGAAATGAGTGAGAATGGCTATCTCTTTCAATCTCAATGAATCTCTTAATGGCAGCTCTAACCTAGAGAGAAATGACCTAGGTTCGTATTTATAGGGTCCCATAAAAACAAGTTAGGTCAAGTCCCAACGGATAGAAATCTGAGGCAACTAGTCGGTCAAAGAACAACCACTGACCGACTAGTTCATCAACTAGTCGGTCAGTCAAACAACATGGACCGACTAAGTGAAGAACTGAGAAGAGATAGAAATTCAGACCTAGAAATCTAGTCGGTCCAAGAAGACTTTCTGACCGACTAGTTTCACAACTAGTCGGTCAGTCAGTGAACGTAGACCGACTAAGAGGCAAAAACAAATAGTCTGAATACAAATTGACTTAGTCGGTCCAAGAACAAATGTTGACCGACTAGATTATCAACTAGTCGGTCACCAAATGTTCTTAGACTGACTAACGATAAACAGTAGCTTAGGAGAAAATTTGGCATGTACAGTAAATCACAACTAGTCGGTCAAAGAAGCATCACTGACCGACTAGTTCACAAACTAGTCGGTCGGTGAGTCAACGTAGACCGACTAACTGTAAACAGTACTGAACAAGAAAAGATTAACTCAAACTAGTCGGTCCAATAAGCTCTGCTGACCGACTAGATCATGATCTAGTCGGTCAGTACTTCTTCTTGTACCAACTAACATGCACAAACAAGTCCGAATCGAAGCGCGATGCTTCGAGGAAGTTAGAGTGGACTTGTACTAAGATCCTAGAGCTACGATATGAGCGTTATGAAGATAGAATCATCAGATATACTCAAGGCTTAACATTCTATAGATCGAAGCTAAAAGACTATAAATAAAACCTTAAAGAACGGTCTTCGAGAGCTTCGATCAATTCTTCATGACTTCCAAAACAGTCCAAAGGCTTCAACGAAGCTTTAGGCAATGAATACGAGCTTTGAGAAGTCTTGAGATGTCGCTTTGATTGTTCGCGTGAATTTGGCGACGATCTCTAATACTGCGCTCACAAATTGTTAGTTCATGAATTATTTATGTTTGCTCATCATCCAAAACCAAATCCGGGGAGTCCAATATTCAACATTCTCCCCCTTTTTGGTGATGACAAACCAACATAAATAATAATCAAAAATAATGATTCAAATGTAAAATACTTACTCCCCCTGCATTGATGACACGTTAATTCCAAAATGAATATATATAAATTGCATCAATCAGACGAGTAAGATATATAACGAGAATCGATTTTTGAAATATCGGATTTTGAAAATCCTTATATATATCTTAACTCCCCCTGAATCTAACACATCAAATTAGATTCTTGGAAATTGAGTTAAATTTTCATTTGACCTATTTATTATCATTATCTCTCCCCCTTTGGCATTATACCAAAAATGGGGGGCATACAACGACAACAACTAGGAAATGGAAAATCCAACATCGGGAGTATTAGATATTGACGATGGACCGAATTGACACCAAGGGAAAAGTGATGAAATCAAATCAAGGTGTGCCAAATTGTCCATTATCAAAAAGCGATAATTAAAATCATCAAAAATACCAAATATTTATTCATTTATTGAATAAAGAAACATACTCTCCAATATTCAATATTCTTGGTTAAATTTGTGCATGGAAAACAATTCTATGCAATCATAGAAATACAATCTATTTAACCAAGTTTTTAAGCGACGAGCGACGATTTCACATATCATAGACATTGAATGAAAATTAAATGTGCACGACGAAGTAAAACAAAGAGAACATCGATGTATATATAAATATGAATACCATGAGTACATCCAAAAAGACATCGAGTACATCAGAAGAAGTCCAACATACACATCAAAAAAAATACATCATACATCATCGAACCATCATCAACATCCAAAGTACATCAAAATACAACACCGACATCCATAAAACCAAAATACATCAAAACAACACCCGAACTCCATCCTAACCCAAAATACTCTCAATAAGATGCATCATCCAAAGATCATAGGAGAGGCCTCGAAACAGACGATCACGAGGAAGTGGCTGGATCTGCAGTCTCTGTGGGTCCAGTCGAAGGAGTGGACTCAGGCTCTGCAGGGAGGAGAGGCGTGTCAACAGACGGGATCGTCGGGGCAGGGGTGGAGACATCGACGACAGGCTCAACGGCTGGGGTCACAACAGGAACAACAGCAGGCAAATCAGGAGCATGGTCGTCAGAAGGAGCAGCAGCAGCATCAGAAGGCTGATCCACTGGTGCAGAAGTCTCAGGAGCACCGGAAGAGGTGCCAGCATCAGGAGCAGATGTGGTAGCAGCAGCAGCAGTGGCCTCATCGCCACGAGCCAAGGAGGTGACAAGCTCATCAATATCCTCATCGTCCATCTCCTCATCCTCAGAAACGGAGGAAGGAAGCTCAACGCCCATCAAACTAGCCATACGGCAGACGACCTCTTCGGTACGAGCCAAACTCGACTCGTACCGACGAAGCAACCGAACGACATCGTCAAGTGTGGTGGTAGGAGGAGGGACTGAAGCAGCTGAAGGGGTGGCCTGAGATGCAGAAGGTGTCGACCGCTGCACGTGACGGAGTGCCGCAAGAGATTTCTTGACGACCGTCGCGTTCAGAGGAGGACCAAGGGGACGCTCATCATCAGGAGGCAAAGGAACACCGAATCGACGGAAAACCAAGGTCAGGAGACAAGGATATGGGATATGCGCAGATTTAGTGGTCTTGCGAATACACTCGAAAGAATCCATCTTATCGAGTATAATGCGAGCCCAATTAATCTCGCTACCCATAAACAGAGCGTAAATCAATTTCAGAAACGGCTGAGATGGAAGTGAAGAAGATCCATACTTGGGAAGAAGGCAGGATTTCAAGATCAGGTTAATCACCCAAGCATTCGGCTTGAATGATTTCGAAGGGACTCCTATGAAGGCAGGGGGGATAACCTGGAAGATTTTGCCTAGGGTTCGCTGATCGAGGGAGGAGATATCGTCGACAGAGATGTCAGACGGGAGGAGGCCACACGACGAGCAACCTATCAACTCCCCCAAGATTTCTGCCGTGAGGACTATAGGAGTCCCCAAAACAGAAGTCTCGATGGAGTGAGTCTCACCGTACTGACCCCGGACACGATTGGCATAGAATAATTTGACCAGGCGAGGATAGGGTCTAGGGTTCGCCTTGGAGTCAAATCGAAGGTAGTCCAATAGGCCACTATAGGATAACATGTCCGCAAGGCCAAGAAAATCAGAAAACTGAACGTAATGCTCCAACAGTAGTGGGCAGTGCTCTATACGGTTGTATGCTGCTAGACACTGAGGGTCGTCGCGGCACAACGATATATCTACACCGCCGACTGGCATTGGACCTTTACCCTTAGCCTTACGGGGCTTAGGAGGAGGGGGTGGAGTAGGTGCCTTCTTGGGATGTTCAGGAGTGTATTCTTCCTCGGAATCATCCTCGGAATCACTACCTGAACGCTCACCGGGAGGAGTGGGTGCACGGAACTTTTTAGGTTTAGGTTTAGGCTTGGAAGATTGGCCGGTAGGTTTAGGCTTGGACGTCCTCTTCCGCTTCAACGGAGTTGAAGACGAAGAGGGGGGTCGAGTGGTCTTGGCCCTATGCTTAGGAGGGGTCGAAGCGGTCGCGGCCTCTACGGTCATGGGGGATGCCCCAGAAGAGGTAATCGGGAGTCTCGTTCTTGCCATGATCACGGCACAACGAGTACAAACAAGCGACGAAGATCAAACACACCTAAGCTTAAACCCTAGAACCTAACACACAAGCCCTAAGAGAGAATCCGAAACCCTAGAACCCTAGAGGTGAAAAAAAAGTCTAGAACAAAACCCTAGGGATGCAAAATGAGATCTAGGAAGGAGGGAGATACCTAGGGGAGTGGTCAATGGCGACGGGCGGCGGAGATGGCCGGAAAGGTGGCCGGAGATCGACGGGAAGACGAAGGGTCTCGATCGGGTTTAGGGGGTTTTTCGAGTTGGGGAACGAAGACAACCGACTAGACTTAGAAAAAATCGGTTAGAATGGGTATTAGTCGGTCAAGAATGCGAAAAGACGCGATTGCCCTAAAGAACTTAGTTGGTCACAGTTCAAGTACTGACCGACTAGATTACGATCTAGTCGGTCGGTCAATGAGCTTAAACCGACTAAGTCGAAATAGAGGCAAACAGAAAATTTTAGGGCTAGAGTTAGTCGGTCACAGTATAATCACTGACCGACTAGTTTTCAATCTAGTCGGTCGGTAAGAGAACTGAGACCGACTAAAAGAATTTAATGACAAGGGAAAGTTAAAGCTTGAACTAGTCGGTCTGAGTTCACTAGCTGACCGACTAGATGAGCATCTAGTCGGTTGGCTGATGAACTGAAACCGACTAGAAGAGTCCAAAAGTTGATAAATGAGTTCTCTTCATAAAAAACACTTGGATGAAACATCTTAACCCTCTCATAAGTCATCTAAACTACCCCATTAAACGTCGAAATCTTAAATACAACATTCAAATAAGAATTCGATCAAAAATTCAAACAAATCACATAAAATCCCCAAAAATTCAATAAATCTAGCATGAACGAAATATCGCGAAATATAATAGCATGCAATATAATTGAATGAGAAATGAATCCTATATCTCGGATTCACCCATAATCCCCAATTCTCGACGCAACCGCACAAAGGAGTCCTCCTTCAGGGGTTTCGTGAAAATATCGGCGATTTGCTTTTGGGTTTCAACGTACACTAATATGATGTCCTTTTTAGCAACATGATCATCTAAAAAATGGTGTCGGACATCTATGTGTTAAGATCGGGAATGGTGCACCGGATTCTTTGAAAGACAAATAGCACTTTGGTTATCCACCATGATAGGGCTAGTATCACAATGAATACCAAAATCCTTCAGTGTGTGTCTCATCCAAAGAACCTGGGCACAAGCGGCACCGGCGGCAATGTATTCCGCCTCGGTGGTTGAAAGTGATACCGAATTTTGCTTCTTGGAAAACCAAGAGACAAGGGAATTTCCTAGAAAATGGCAAGTGCCACTAGTACTCTTCCTGTCGGATTTGCATCCCGCATAATCAGCGTCACTATATGAGACTAACTCATATGTGCTAGATTTCGGATAAAGTAATCCAAAATCTAAAGTGTAACTTAGATAGCGAAAAATACGTTTAACCGCTACTAAGTGAGAATCCTTAGGTTGAGATTGATAACGAGCACAAATACAAACGGCACACATAATATCGGGCCTACTTGCGGTAAGATAAAGTAAACTACCTATCATACCTCGATATAGACGAATGTCTACATCTTTTCCGCCCGTATCTTTATAAAGATGCGTTGTAGTGCTCATAGGAGTCTTTTTCCCGGAGGCATTCTCCATTCCAAATCGCTTTAGCAACTCCACCGTGTATTTTGTTTGGTGGATGAAGATTGCATCGTTCAATTGGCAAATTTGGAGTCCTAAGAAATATTTGAGTTCGCCCATGTGGCTCATCTCAAATTGTTCCTTCATAACATTAGAAAACTCTTCGTAAAGAGTGAAGTTAGTAGCACCGAAAATGATATCATCAACATAAATTTGAACTAATAAAATATCATTATTCGCATGCTTAACAAAAAGTGTAGAATCGGCTTCGCCCATTTTAAAATTCAAATCCAAAAGAAAATTCTTTAGGCGATCATACCAAGCTCGAGGAGCTTGTCTCAAACCATAAAGAGCTTTCTTTAGTTTAAAAACATGATTTGGAAAATTTTCATTTATGAAGCCCGGAGGTTGAGAAACGTAAACTTCCTCAACGACATCTCCGTTCAAAAAAGCACTTTTAACATCCATTTGAAATAATTTAAAATTTTTATGGCATGCATAAGACAATAATAGTCTAATTGATTCTAATCTAGCTACCGGAGCGAAGGATTCTTCGAAATCGATACCTTCCTCTTGGCGATAGCCTTGAGCTATTAACCGAGCTTTATTCCGGACGACGACTTGGTTTTCGTCGGTTTTGTTCTTGAAGATCCACTTTGTCCCTATGACGGTGTGGTTCTTTGATGGCAAAGGAACAAGCTCCCATACCTCATTCCTCTCGAATTGAATGAGTTCCTCCTCCATGGCAAGTATCCAAGCACTATCTTCGCACGCTTCAACTATATTCTTTGGCTCTATCGATGATGCAAAGGCACAATTGGCGAAGTGGTGGACTTGCGATCTCGTCTTGACTCTATCATGAATATTGCCAATGACTTGCTCATAGGGATGGTCGCGAACGGTATGAAGCCGCTTGGGAATACCTTGATCACTAGGCACATTCTCAACAACTTCATTAGTCGGGTTAGTATCAATAGAATCAATTGAATCAATAGACTTAGAATTTTCAAACGAATCACATAAAACATCCATAGAGTCATCATCATTTGAAATTCTAGGAGTAGTAAAATTCTCATTAAAAGAGACATGAAGTGATTCTTCGATCGTAGAGGATCTTTTGTTGTATATTCAGTAGGCTTTGCTACGTGAGGAATACCCAACAAATATCCCCTCATCCGATCTCGGATCAAACTTGTCCAAATTATCATATGTGTTTTTAATAAAACATTTTGCGCCGAAAACACGAAAATGTTTAACTTGAGGCAATCTACCAAACAACAATTCATAACAAGTTTGTTTGGTGCCGGGCCTCAAAAGTATTCTATTAAACACATAACAAGCGGTGTGTACCGCTTCCGCCCAAAATTGATAACCAAGTTGACTATCTTCGAGCATAGTGCGAGCACACTCCACAAGCGTTCTATTCTTCCTCTCAACAACACCATTTTGAGGAGGTGCGCGAGGGAAAGAAAACGTGTGAGTAATTCCAAGATCATCACAAAAATTTGAGAAAGACTCATTCTCAAATTCACCCCCATGATCACTACGAATAGTGACAATGGTGGTTCCGATGAGATTTTGTACTTTCTTCACAAATATTGTGAAGTTTTCAAAAGCTTCATTTTTATTACATAAGAAAAATACCCATGTAAATCTAGAATAATCATCGACGATGACAAGTCCATATCTTGCATTTCCTAAGGAAGCAACTCTAGTTGGCCCAAATAAATCTAGATGTAATAGCTCTAGTGGCCGTTTCGTAGAAATGCTTTTCTTAGGTTTAAATGAAGATTTAGGAAGCTTGCCACGTTGACAAGAATCACAAAAACTTTTCTTTTCAAAAACGAGCTTCGGAAAACCTTTAATGTAATTTAATTTTGAATGCTTATAAAGTGTTCCAAAGTTCACATGTCCAAAGCGTCGATGCCATAAGTGTTGTTCACTTGTGTTGGCAACGAGTGATTGTTCATATGACTTAGGAAGATCCAAAATATAAATATCTTTATGGCGTGTGCCGGAAAATAATAACTTATTATTATCATTTGAAATATGACACAATCCTTTCGCAAAGCTAACTTTGTAACCTTTGTCACAAAGTTGGCTTATTGAAATAAGATTATGATTTAAACCATTAACTAGATAAACATCACTAATTAAGGGTTTAGACGGGTTACCCACTTTACCAACACCGATGATGGTTCTGCTCTCGTTGCCTCCAAATACGACGCGGTTTCCATTTGCAATGGGAACTACTCCGGAGAGCAATTGAGTGTCACCCGTCATGTGTTTTGAACACCCGCTATCGAGTATCCAATTCCCTTTGGAGCTAAATTTAAATTTGTTGATCCTTTTCTTTTTCTTTTCATTGAGTACCTAAAGATAGAAAATTTCATATCATGGTAACCAAGGTCATTGGGTCCTCAAAGGTTAGACCTTTGGAAGCCAAGTCCAATTGGACTTAGACTTCCCCACATAATTTCTACTATGCAAAACATCCGAAAAATAAGCATTCATATATACTTGTTTTTCATCCATGCTTGTGTCCTTTGGGCTCCAAATAGTGAAAATCTTGGGAGCCCTCATCCTATTGGGTGCATGCATGCGACATTGATTTCTACGTGATGCATGTTGTGGATAGGCATACGGAACATGATGGAATGGTGCACGACGAGAATTATTCATATGATGAGGTGGGTGAACATATGCATGTGTGGGAACACGTGCGTGAGGGTGTCTCACATGGTGTGCACGTGCCTGAGAATGTGTTGCATAAAAATCATCATATGTGTGAGACGGTGGAGTAGGACGTGAGTTCCTACGTGGCATGGTATTGGTGTACATATAAGCATGCCCCTTCTTTGGAGGTCCACCCAAAGTGGGTTTCTTTCCGAAAGAGGGTGTGGACGAGGTGGAAGCACCATTGGTAGATGAACTACCAATAGAGTGTTTGCTACCACTCGTAGAGTCACCGGAAGTTGGCCTAACAAAAGTAGTGGCCGCTTTGGATGGACATCTCATCGTATACCCCAAACCAATGTGGTGATTGGCTGGAAGTAAATCACTTAGGATTTTATCCAAATGGTCCTTACCCTTATTGAATTTATTAATTCGGCCTAATGTGTTCTCATATTTCTCTTTGAGAGAACGCATAGAAGTATCCAAGTTGGATACTTGCGATGTGAGCACATAAACACGAGATTTAAGATTCTCGTTCTCAATACTCAAAGTCGAGTTTTGAGAAGTTAAATCCGCTATCCTATGTTCTTCCGGATCATCGATGCTAACATGTTCAAGTTTAGATTTGAGATTAACAATCTCATTTCTCAACTCTTCAACAATGGTGTCGTTGTTGGTGATGATAGTCTTAGGCGAGGTTTGAATGCTAGCTAGGTCATCTTTTACTTTAGTATATCTATTTACTAATTTAGTGTATTTGGACCATAGTTGAGAGTTAGCATTCCTAAGATCATCCATAGTTACCTCATCGCCTTCGTTGTCGCTATCATCGGAGGAGGAAGATCCTTGATCATGCTCCTCTCTTGCCATGAAGCACATGTGCGCTTGCTCCACTTTCTCATCGTCCGACTCTCCGCTTGAGGAATCCTCGGAGTCGGTGAATGTTGCTCCGACAAGTCCCTTTTTATACCCCTTTTTGTACTTCTTGGACTTGTCGAACTTCGGCGCCTTCCACTTCTCCTTTTGCTTGTTTTGAGGACAATCCGCTTTGATGTGTCCTGGCTTATTGCATTTAAAGCACAAAGGTGGAGAGGCGTTAGTAGAAGTAAATTTAGATTTTTGTTTGAAGTTACCCTTTCGGAAGAAGCGATTGAACTTCTTTGCCATGAGTGCAATGGATTCCATGTCCATTTCTTCTTCCGAGTCCTCATCATTGGTAGAGGTGGATGAAGCCGCCTTGAATGCAATCGCCTTTTTCTTAGGCACGTCTTGGTTCAAATAAGACTTCATCTTTTCTTATAACTTCACCTTGCTATCTTTGCGTACCTCGTATGACATCAAAGTACCCATCAATTGAACTATGGTATACTTATTCATGTCATTACCTTCCTCGATGGCGAAGGTACGTTTCTCCCAAGAAGAAGGAAGTCCTTCGATAAGCTTCGAACACTTCTCTTTTTGGGTGTAGGTTTTGCCGAGAGCTTCCAACTCGTTCATTATGTCGACGAAGCGAGCACAATACTCCTTCATCTTTTCTCCCTGTTCCATATGAAACAATTCGTAATCTCTATTGACTACCACGAGTTTAGAATCTCTTACCCGACTCGTTCCTTCATGCAAAATGAGGAGCGAATTCCAAATTTGATATGCACTCTTACATGTGCATATCTTATTAAAATCTTCGGGTTCCAATGCACATTGTAAAGCATTCATTGCTTTGGCATTTGCAATCTCCGCGGCGACCTCCGCGGTAGTCCATTTGTCGAAATCTTCTTCGGTAGGCACATTGTACTTCGACATGGTAATTCTCCACAAGGAGGCGCTCCGGAGGAATGTTTCCATCCGGCATTTCCAATATCCATAATTGACGCCGTTGAAGAATGGAGGCCTAGTCGAGGAATGTCCTTCCATGACCGAAGACACTCCTTCACGGTTCCTGAAGGTGCCATAGTCGGAAGGTGGACGCACGGTCTTGTTTTCGTTGGCAGACATAGCTCAGTATCTGGCTCTGATACCAAATGTAATGCCCTACAAGCTACTGCACAAGTACTAGAGGGGGGGTGAATAGTACTTTAAAAATAACAAGGAGTATAATTCCTAATTATAGTGCAAACAACTACCAAATCAATTTGCGGAAGCTTAAATTGAATGACAACAACAAAAATAACAATGCTAACAAAAGATGTTACTGGGTTCGGATCCACCCAAGTCTCCCCGACTTGTTCCCGGTGATCCTACGTCCCAACCACCCGGATCCCCTCCGGATACTTAGGTTAGAAACCCTAACCCAAGATTTCCACTATGATATCTTGTGAAAAACCTTCACAAGATCAAATCATACAAGCAATGGCAATAGTGAATCCCACAACCCGGGATCACAACCCTCTCTCATAACCGAGAGAATCAACAAGCAATATAAACAAGTTTATAATGAAATAAACAATCTTACCACAAAATCCTATACCTTGAGTTTTCTTACCAAATAGGTGCAAGGAGGGATTTGAGGAAGATGAAGTCACCAAGACCTAGCACCAAAGAAATGACCAGCAATGGGTGCCTAGGAGTGATTTGGAGACTTGAATCAAGCTAGAGCTTGAAGGGCTCACCAAGAACAAACTTCTCTCAAGATGGATTCTAGATCTAGAATGTGAGAGAATGGATTTCTTGTGAGGAAGAGAGCTTTAGAAATGAGTGAGAATGGCTATCTCTTTCAATCTCAATGAATCTCTTAATGGCAGCTCTAACCTAGAGAGAAATGACCTAGGTTCGTATTTATAGGGTCCCATAAAAACAAGTTAGGTCAAGTCCCAACGGATAGAAATCTGAGGCAACTAGTCGGTCAAAGAACAACCACTGACCGACTAGTTCATCAACTAGTCGGTCAGTCAAACAACATGGACCGACTAAGTGAAGAACTGAGAAGAGATAGAAATTCAGACCTAGAAATCTAGTCGGTCCAAGAAGACTTTCTGACCGACTAGTTTCACAACTAGTCGGTCAGTCAGTGAACGTAGACCGACTAAGAGGCAAAAACAAATAGTCTGAATACAAATTGACTTAGTCGGTCCAAGAACAAATGTTGACCGACTAGATTATCAACTAGTCGGTCACCAAACGTTCTTAGACCGACTAACGATAAACAGTAGCTTAGGAGAAAATTTGGCATGTACAGTAAATCACAACTAGTCGGTCAAAGAAGCATCACTGACCGACTAGTTCACAAACTAGTCGGTCGGTGAGTCAACGTAGACCGACTAACTGTAAACAGTACTGAACAAGAAAAGATTAACTCAAACTAGTCGGTCCAAGAAGCTCTGCTGACCGACTAGATCATGATCTAGTCGGTCAGTACTTCTTCTTGTACCAACCAACATGCACAAACAAGTCCGAATCGAAGCGCGATGCTTCGAGGAAGTTAGAGTGGACTTGTACTAAGATCTTAGAGCTACGATATGAGCGTTATGAAGATAGAATCGTAAGATATACTCAAGGCTTAACATTCTATAGATCGAAGCTAAAAGACTATAAATAAAACCTTAAAGAACGGTCTTCAAGAGCTTCGATCAATTCTTCATGACTTCCAAAACGGTCCAAAGGCTTCAATGAAGCTTTAGGCAATGAATACGAGCTTTGAGAAGTCTTGAGATGTCGCTTTGATTGTTCGCGTGAATTTGGCGACGATCTCCAATACTGAGCTCACAAATTGTTAGTTCATGAATTATTTATGTTTGCTCATCATCCAAAACCAAATCCGGGGAGTCCAATATTCAACATAAAATATTTATGAACAAGAGTAAGAAGATAAAGACGTGTATAAGAATAACAATATCATCATAACTTACGTAACATAGTGAGCATACTGTAGGAGTTAAGACGTAAAGTGTGATCAGTCAAATAATAGGTGAAGGGTAATATGGGTATAGCGTCGTAGTGTTCGTTTTGCAAATAAAAAATAGGCTTGTAAAAGAAAGCAGAAAATTCCTTTTCTTAAAATATTTGAAGACAATGGTTATAAAACTAACACACAGGATTTTGAAGTTCTATTTAACTTAGGAACGTATTTTAAAAGTATGTATTAATGACCGTTTCGAAATACACTAAAGGAGGTGACATTGGAACTAGCGACTTAGGAATAAGATTTTAAAAAGTTCGTTGCCTAAGGAAAATAGAGTAGTTAGGTGAAATAGAAGAGCGAAAGATGGATGTGAGGAAATCGTTATAAGATTGTAGTTAAAGATCGCATCAAAAGAGTTTCATAATCAAGATTGGGTTTAAGTCGACTGAAGTGCATAGAATCTAAGTAAAAGTTTTCGAAGGAATTTTAAACGTAGCGAAGAATTCAATAAATGAAGTATCGAAATACTTTTTAGAAGGAGGGGTTCAAGGTTAAAGATGACAGACCTGAAGATTTTACGCGAATCGAGGACAAGGAATATGTTCGACGATCGAGACGTAAGAGCGGCCAAGAGGTAACTCCGTGAATACGCTACGATGGCTTCCTACGATCATCAATTGAAAGTATAATGATTATGAAAATAGTGAAAGCAGGGGACATAACCAATGGGTCGACTAAAGGTTTAACACTAATGTTCTTCAACGTACTAGACTGCGATAGGGGAAACCGAGGTAAGATTCGTTGAGGAATGAGGTCGAGATCTTATCTATAGATTTGGAAAATCCTACACTTCGAAGTCTATTTCTCGCAGGCGTCTCGGGTTCGACTTGCACGGTGACGATCGCTACTTTCGGTTATGCCCTAGATTCGATGAATCTAAGCGAACGACTAACGAATTCAAAAGTCTAATATGGTCAGAGCTGAATGACCAATCGCTAGGGTGACTCCCGAGGTAATACTAAGTCGCAAAAATGGTGTCTAACTAACGATCACGAGCGTCTAACTAACTCTTTCGATTATCCTGGTATTGGGCTTCCTATCGTGCTGAGACAGTTATTCGAGTAATTTGCGTACGAACTAATTCTGGATGTTTTGGCTAACGAAAAGTGTTCTCATTGTTCTGAATTTCGCAGTTGCAGGACCTGCATGGGCCACCACTAAAACCTGTAACGCCCCGCTTTCCAAAAGACACTGGAAGCGAGAGCGTTATGTGGTCCGCTTGAACTGGAGCGGTGAAGCTCGAGTTCAATAAGCGTCTGTGATAAAAACACAGAAAAGGGTCCTTGTATTTTGCGTATCAGAACAATCAGAAAACATTTCATTAAATTAAACGGGCACTTCCAGAATTGTTCATACAAGAAAATAATACAACTGGGCCTCAGCATGGCCAAAAAGGAAACTATGACAAGGCACTAATCCTACTACAAGGAACTAAACTAAAACTCAAAGCAGCGACGAAGGCTCTAGTCTTCCGCAGAAAGCGGCTCGGCGTCTACGACCAACTCTGGCTCTCCGAGCCAGGCGTCACGTACGAATCCTCCGGGTACTCAAGCGCTGAATCTGACATACATCCACAAACAATGAATGTATGTCAGCAAGGGCTGCAAGAAAAAGGTTAGCAACCCAAACAAGATGTGCAGCTGATACGAATTTAAGAAACATTAAACATTGTAAAAAGAAAGGTGACTGCAGCAATATAACGAGACAATTATACTGAAACGAAAAGTAAACATCCCTAACATGTAGTTCTAAGCAGTTGCAAGAATTATAGTAGGGTTTTTCTTTGAGTTCATTAGCATTTCAATTATCAAGATGACCAAGTTAGCGTTTGTCACGCCCCGCTTCCCAAAATGGACGGAAACAAAACGTGACGAGGCCCGCTTAGGCCAGAGCTTAGAAGCTCGGACCCAATAAGCGTCTGTAGAGGTACCATTTTAAAAGATTTTCAGGTTCTTGCATTATATTATAGTTCGAAACAACAAAAGTACGGAAAAGATATTTGCATTCATTAAATTAGAGATATGATATCCAACAAGTACAAAGTCTAAAAGAAGCCTAAGCATGGCAACAAAAGTTTAAAGACAAACCGAAAAGTAGTGACCTCTGAAAGTGGCGACTAAAAGACCACAAGGTCTGGTCCTTGTCAGGTACGTACTTTGATGTCGACGTCCTCGGCTCCACGTACTCCAGCGAGTCTGCCTCGTCCACGATCTCTGGCTGAACACCTGACGTACAGCACCCAAGAAAAAGGAACTGTACGTCAGGTAAAGTCTACAAGAAGGGTTAGACTTTACTGCAAGTGCACCGAACTTTAAACAACGGTTTACTGGTTGATTAGCATGCTGAGGTTCTTTTACACAACAGTTTACTGGTTGATTAGCATGCTGAGGTTATAACAGAGTAACACGACAGGAAGTAACACAGCAGGGAAGTAAAAATGAGACAAGTAGTAGTTATAGCGTGTGCTACCAACTACGGGACTAGCCTACAGGTGTCAAGGCAAGACGTGACGTGACGGAAACAAGGCAGGACGAGACAAGTGAGACACGAAAGGGTTCACGCCTTATGGTTCGAGGGGGATCAGACCCTCTTACCGTGCGCACGCTCAACCCAACCCCAAACCCCAAGACAAGACATGACATGACACCAGTACAAGGGATCACTCGCTCTAGCTTGGCGAGTGCCCTATTGCCCGCAGGCTGAGAATCCGTACAAGGGATCACTCTCTCTAGCTTGGAGAGTGCCCTATTGCCCTCGGGCTGTGTATCAGTACAAGGGATCACTCTATCAACTTGGAGAGTGCCCTATTGCCCGCAGGCTGTGAATCAATACAAGGGATCACTCGGCGAGTGCCCTATTGCCCAGCGGGCTGTGCAAGACGGGACGTGACGTGACACGACAGGAAGGGTTATTCTAGGGTGTCCACACACACGCACACACATGATAGCCCTACAGCATCAAAAGTTGTTGTTGTCAGGCTCAGACTTCGTCGTCAAGTCTGAGCCGTCAGGAGTCGTCCCGGACGCTATCATTTCACGTCCGGTTCTATATGTTCACAGTCTAACAGTTCTAGCAATCTAAGACCAAAGCACGGTCAAAAACGCAAGTGGGTACACTTGCCTGAAATGTCTAGTGTGTCGTCCTCTCGAAGCGTCTCGTCCAAGCGTCTCGTCCGCAGAAGTCCGTCTGAAATATCGCCACGGTGAAGATTGTCAGGCCTCAAATTCATCAAATCCTATTAGGTTTCGTTTCTAGGTTTTCGGGACTATCCTATTCGTCAAAAGTCACTTTTTGATGTTTCAGCCTAATCGACGATCTATCATATGTGCACAGTCAACAAAGTCCATTCGTCGATTTTCTAAGTTCGTACAACGTTTTACAGGAGATGGAAAGTAAATTTAGTTCAAGTTGACGGTTTTTAGTTAAGGGTTCAGTCAGCTATTGTGGGGTTTTCTACGAGTTTCGGGGAACCAACCTGAACCGGAGTTTGCTGTAGATTGGATGTCGGGTCTGATCGGAGAACTCCTCAGCTTCAGATCTGGTCCTCGCACGTCTCTCCAAAAGTTAGAACTTGCGACGAAGGCCTACGATATGTCGCAACGTCGTAGACGGCAAATCCGCGAAGTAGCACGTCCAAGTGGGGCCCACAGCAGTGCTAGGGGTCCAAGGGGGCCCACAACACCTCAGGAGCACTTGGGGGGCCCACCACAGAAGTTGGTGTAGGAGAAACCAACTTGCGACGTTTGGCCGTCGGTCGTTCACTGCGGATGCGGGGGTTCCTCTCGGTCAGACCGAGAGAGGCTCTCTGTCGTGCGAGCTGTGATGCGGCGTGGTCGGTCGCAGCGGCGGTGCGAGGGAAATCGTCGGTCAGACCGACAGATCCCGTCGGTCGTGCGCTGCGGGTGCGGGCGAAGGGATGGGGGCGATGCAGCGGGGCGGCGTCTCGGTCAGACCGACAAGGCGGGTCGGTCGGGCGCTTGGCGATGCGGAGCGGAGCGGTGCGGGCGGCTGTGCGAGGAAGTCTCTCGGTCAGACCGAGAGAGATCCTCGGTCGGAGAGGGGCGACAGCGGGGTGCGATGCAGCGGGGTGCGATGCAGCGGCGATGCGGGGGCTTGCTCCGGTCGTGCACGGGGATGTGCGGGGGTGAGCTCCGGTCGTGCGCTGTGCGATCGTCGCAACGTTGCGACGAAGCTTTGGGAGAGGAAACGGCGGGTAGGGTTTTGAGCAATGACGAAAAAACTTTGCCTAGGGCTAATTTAAATAGGTTAGAGCTAGGGTTAGGGTTAGGGTTAGGGTTCGGAAAAACGTTATTAAAATAATTTAAAATAATTAATTTAGTTAAAATTACTCTCCTCTCCCTCACGCGAAATGGGTGCGGCCAAAAATTCTAAAATTTTGCCTAAAAATTCTTTAATACGTTATTATAATATAGGAATTTTATTGTAATTAAAACTCTTATAAAAATAGGTTTTAAAATTATTTAAAACTTTCAAAAAAATGGAAAATAGGTCAAATTAAATCCAAAAATTATAAAATAATTATGGGGTGTTCTAGATGACTAAAGAAAGATAGTGGAGAAGACGGATCTAAATTTCGATGTCGAGAGACGAAACTAAAATTTGTAACGTCTCGCATCAAAACAGAAAGTCGCGACGTCACGTCAATTAAGATAGCATCGCTGAAGAACGACTCGAGATATGTTGTTACAAAGTTGTTCCACAATCTAATACTTTCAGAGACGATCGCGATGACATATCACACAAAAACGTTCAAAAACAAATAAGGTCTAAAATAAACACGTGCACGATCAAAAGCACGTGCACGAAGAAGGCACGATAGAAACAGACCGTTACATTCTACCCACCTTAGAAATGATTCCGCCCTCGGAATCACTCACACTAGTAATAATATTACCCATATAACCTTATACCCGCAACTATCATATCTACTCCTAAAGATTTCTAATCCTGTAACTTCGAACAACGTTCCTCAATAATCCATCCTAGTCCATCTCTTCACTGGGCAAAGCCACGACTAAACTCTCTTCCTAATACTTAACTATAGACCCATCACTACTGCTCAAATTCCTAACTCCAAGTCCTCACAAAAAAATAATAATCATCTTCTCGATAATATCTTTTAAATTTCTCAATCTCCTCCCAATGTTAATCAATCTCCAAGAAAAATGAGATTCTAGTCAACTACCAATCCAAGGCAAAAACTTTGTCTGTCTTATAATACCTTCACCAATCAGCAATCGTCGTGTCTTCAATACTTTCTCGTCATATCTCCCCATAAATTCATCCACCAAATAATTTGATCTGTCAGAATTACCCCTCATCCTACTCACTATAACTAATCCCAACCAATATTAAGTCCGGCTACCTAAACATCCATTAATCTCGTCACGTCGTGTTACTCCCAATGTCTTCTCACGTCAACTCAACAATCAAGTCTCGATGCTATTAAAAGCTCTACTCCATCTCATGATCACCCTAACTCCTATCATACTCTGTAGCCATCCCTGTCTACCATTCGTCTAAGCCTCAAATCTGATAAGTCCTCATCTCCTCGCATATAATTTCATCCGGCCAGAATTTCCCATTGAGTCCGTCTCACATCGGTATTATAAATAGGTCTTGGACAGTCCATTCTTTTCATCCTAAAGACATTCTAATCCATCATCCTAATGTTCCCAAAATCAATTAATCATTGACATACTAAAACTCATCTCACTCCAAGCCTACCCGCAAACAAATTCCTATAACGATAATAGCTAGGCCCAATTAATATGACAACCATAAACACGAAAATTTTGTTTAAGGGAGAAAGAAGAGAAGAGAAAGAGAGACTTAAGGCCAAAGAAATATTTTAAAACATTTGGAAAAAAACGTGTGGTGTTGCGGTAATTGATGAGGGAGGTCAAGTGATTTGTGATCTTGTGAGCTAGTTTTAAAACTTTAAAGATTTGGTTTAAAGAAAACAAAGTTTCGATATGATTCACATACAACCAAGATAAACCATTCATTAAAACTAAAACTAAGTCTAAGGATCTGCCTGCGATGACGCCATTCATATAAGTATGAATACCGTCATTCAGACAACTCCCATCATACCATGGTTGACACTGAGTACACATTCAAGACACAAGAGACAAACATCAGGATCCTAAAGATGACACACTCCTACAGGTCTACACACTCTACCTATACTCAGGCACTGCAACGACATCACCTACCAAAAGGCCTACTCCTAAAATGGAGATAGCATGGATAACTACAAGATCTAATGTCTAAATAATAGAAGGAAAAGAAAACTGGATCAAAAGCGAAACGAAATAAGATCGGAAAGAACGAGCTCAAATAAGACGGAGTAAAGAGATAGTTGGTTGGATGAGACAAAATTATTTCTCAAAATAATTAGGTTGATGACAGGAGAATTACATGTAGAATATGGTATCATATACTTTTATATATATAAAAATGTAGGAGGGAGTGAGCAGATGGTAGAATTTTTAAAATTTTGGAAAAGTAAGACGAAGGAAGGATGGGTAGGATGGAAAAACGATTGTTTTGCACATGAAAATAAGTTTACACAAAGATTTTGAAATGTGGTCACGAGGAACATAGAACAGATATGATAATAATAATAAAAATAATTGAAGTTCCACCTAGTCCAGAAAATATTTTAAAAGTATGCACTGTAAGTGATTTAGAAATAGATCTGGTAGCCCAGAAAAATATAAATTGAATTATCAAAATGTTAACACGGTTTTAAAAATGAAAATATGAAAGATACCGATTTGAAATAATTTCCAGATAGTAACTTGAAAATTGACGACCAAGGAGATTTCAAAATCTAAGAAGGAGCTTCCAATCGAAAAGCAATAAATTTTAAATATATATAATAAAGGGTTTTCAAGGAAGTTAAACCGAGCGAAGAATTTAATAATGGGTTTTGAAAACAAGAAATAAAGGAAATAAAAGTGGGATGAGGTAGCGATTGTTTTGCAAATGAAAATGAATTTAAACAAAGGTTCTTGAAGTATGAGCACGATGAACATAGAGATGTTTATTTGTAAAGAAATTTAAAATCCCCCTTTGTTTTAGGAAAATATTCTAAAGTACGTACGTAAATGGTTAAAAATAAATTTCGTAGGTTAAAAAATGATATATTGAACTCCCGAAATGGTAACAAAGTTTTAAAACTAAAATACGATGGACAATAAGTACGAGGCCGTAACTTAAAACTTTTACGACCGAAAGGTTTCAAAATTTGCGAAAGAATTTTAACTCAACCGAAAGTAAGAAATTTTAAATAATTAATAAAAGTTTTCAAAGAAGTCAAATTGGGCGGAGAATTTAATAATGAATTTCGAAAATACTTTTAAAGGAAGCAGGTTTTGGGAAAGGGGAAATTTTGAAAATAAATACAAGATAGTAGAAATATATTGTGTAGTTTATAAAAGTAATATATATATTTTGGAAACAAGGCAAATAATGCGAGATATTGCCTTAAAACATTTACGTCCAAGAAAGCTCCAAGTCAATTAAAAGTTTTAACTCGATCCAAAACAGCAAATTTTAAATATATAATATAGGGGTTTTCAAAGAAATCAATCTAGAGCGAAAACTTAATAAGGAAATTCGAAAATAATTTTAGAGAAGGTAGAATTGGTCAGGGAAGGGATTCGAAGGATCGATGATGATCATTAGGAAACGATCACGAGAATCGAGAGAAAGGAAAAATGATCGCATGAAGATTACGCGTAAGATATGAATCGTGAAGAGCTACGATGGGACTCTATGGTCGATAGCACAAAATTTGCAAGGATCAGAGGGATGCTAGAGGACAAGGGTTCTAATCATCGGGTCGTCTAAAGATTTAGGATAACTCAGCTCAAGGCTTCCTATGAGTTAGACTATACCCAGGATCTAAAGGGAAAGTTCCTAAGAGAAACAAGGTTACGTTCTGCTGGGCCCGAAGTCGATGGAGATGGGCGAGCGACTAACTAAAAGAAGGACTCTAGATATCTAATACGATCAGAATCAAATGGGGATGCTAAGATAGTCTAGGACGAGGACGACTAAATCTTAACCAAGGCGTCCGACTATCAACCTGAGATGTCTACTTAAGTCTTCCTACTATCTAAGACTGGGAAACTAATTCAGACTTGTACGTGGATATCAAATGAATGCGGTACTTTTATTGTTCCGAACTTTTGCAAGACCTGCATGGGCCACCACTAAAACCTGTCACGCCCCGCTTCCCAAAGTAGACGGAAACGAAACGTGACGAGGCCTGCTTAGGCCAGAGCTTAGAAGCTCGGACCCAATAAGCGTCTGTAGAGGTACCATTTTAAAAGATTTTCAGGTTCTTGCATTATATTATAGTTCGAAACAACAAAAGTACGGAAAAGATATTTGCATTCATTAAATTAGAGATATGATATCCAACAAGTACAAAGTCTAAAAGAAGCCTAAGCATGGCAACAAAAGTTTAAAGACAAACCGAAAAGTAGTGACCTCTGAAAGTGGCGACTAAAAGACCACAAGGTCTGGTCCTTGTCAGGTACGTACTTTGATGTCGACGTCCTCGGCTCCACGTACTCCAGCGAGTCTACCTCGTCCACGATCTCTGGCTGAACACCTGACGTACAGCACCCAAGAAAAAGGAACTGTACGTCAGGTAAAGTCTACAAGAAGGGTTAGACTTTACTGCAAGTGCACCGAACTTTAAACAATGGTTTACTGGTTGATTAGCATGCTGAGGTTCTTTTACACAACAGTTTACTGGTTGATTAGCATGCTGAGGTTATAACAGAGTAACACGACAGGAAGTAACGCAGCAGGGAAGTAAAAACGGGACAAGTAGTAGTCGTAGCGTGTGCTACCAACTACGGGACTAGCCTACAGGTGTCAAGGCAAGACGTGACGTGACGGAAACAAGGCAGGACGAGACAAGTGAGACACGAAAGGGTTCACGCCTTACGGTTCGAGGGGGATCAGACCCTCTTGCCGTGCGCACGCTCAACCCAACCCCAAACCCCAAGACAAGACATGACATGACACCAGTACAAGGGATCACTCGCTCTAGCTTGGCGAGTGCCCTATTGCCCGCAGGCTGAGAATCCGTACAAGGGATCACTCTCTCTAGCTTGGAGAGTGCACTATTGCCCTCGGGCTATGTATCAGTACAAGGGATCACTCTCTCAACTTGGAGAGTGCCCTATTGCCCGCAGGCTGTGAATCAGTACAAGGGATCACTCGGCGAGTGCCCTATTGCCCAGCGGGCTGTGCAAGACGGGACGTGACGTGACACAACAGGAAGGGTTATTCTAGGGTGTCCACACACACGCACACACATGATAGCCCTACAGCATCAAAAGTTGTTGTTGTCAGGCTCAGACTTCGTCGTCAAGTCTGAGCCGTCAGGAGTCGTCCCGGACGCTATCATTTCACGTCTGGTTCTATACGTTCACAGTCTAACAGTTCTAGCAATCTAAGATCAAAGCACGGTCAAAAACGCATGTGGGTACACTTGCCTGAAATGGCTAGTGTGTCGTCCTCTCGAAGCGTCTCGTCCAAGCGTCTCGTCCGCAGAAGTCCGTCTGAAATATCGCCATGGTGACGATTGTCGGGCCTCAAATTCATCAAATCCTATTAGGTTTCGTTTCTAGGTTTTTGGGACTATCCTATTCGTCAAAAGTCACTTTTTGATGTTTCAGCCTAATCGACGATCTATCCTATGTGCACAGTCAACAAAGTCCATTCGTTGATTTTCTAAGTTCGTACAACGTTTTACAGGAGCTGGAAAGTAAATTTAGTTCAAGTTGACGGTTTTTAGTTAAGGGTTCAGTCAGATATTGTGGGGGTTTCTACGAGTTTCGGGGAACCAACCTGAACCGGAGTTTGCTGTAGATTGGATGTCGGGTCTGATCGGAGAACTCCTCAGCTTCAGATCTGGTCCTCGCACGTCTCTCCAAAAGTTCGAACTTGCGACGAAGGCCAATGACGTGTCGCAACGTCGTAGACGGCAAATCCGCGAAGTAGCACGTCCAAGTGGGGCCCACAGCAGTGCTAGGGGTCCAAGGGGGCCCACAACACCTCAGGAGCACTTGGGGGGCCCACCACAGAAGTTGGTGTAGGAGAAACCAACTTGCGACGTTTGGCCGTCGGTCGTTCACTGCGGATGCGGGGGTTCCTCTCGGTCAGACCGAGAGAGGCTCTCTGTCGTGCAAGCTGTGATGCGGCGTGGTCGGTCGCAGCGGCGGTGCGAGGGAAATCGTCGGTCAGACCGACAGATCCCGTCGGTCGTGCGCTGCGGGTGCGGGCGAAGCGATGGGGGCGATGCAGCGGGGCGGCGTCTCGGTCAGACCGACAAGGCGGGTCGGTCGGGCGCTTGGCGATGCGGAGCGGAGCGGTGCTGGCGGCTGTGCGAGGAAGTCTCTCGGTCAGACCGAGAGAGATCCTCGGTCGGAGAGGGGCGACAGCGGGGTGCGATGCAGCGGGGTGCGATGCAGCGGTGATGCGGGGGCTTGCTCCGGTCGTGCACGGGGATGTGCCGGGGTGAGCTCCGGTCGTGCGCTGTGTGATCGTCGCAACGTTGCGACGAAGCTTTGGGAGAGGAAACGGCGGCTAGGGTTTTGAGCAATGACGAAAAAACTTTGCCTAGGGCTAATTTAAATAGGTTAGAGCTAGGGTTAGGGTTAGGGTTCGGAAAAACGTTATTAAAATAATTTAAAATAATTAATTTAGTTAAAATTACTCTCCTCTCCCTCACGCGAAATGGGTGCGGCCAAAAATTCTAAACTTTTGCCTAAAAATTCTTTAATACGTTATTATAATATAGGAATTTTATTGTAATTAAAAATCTTATAAAAATAGGTTTTAAAATTATTTAAAACTTTCAAAAAAATGGAAAATAGGTCAAATTAAATCCAAAAATTATAAAATAATTATGGGGTGTTCTAGATGACTAAAGAAAGATAGTGGAGAAGACGGATCTAAATTTCGATGTCGAGAGACGAAACTAAAATTCGTAACGTCTCGCATCAAAACAGAAAGTCGCGACGTCACGTCAATTAAGATAGCATCGCTGAAGAACGACTCGAGATATGTTGTTACAAAGTTGTTCCACAATCTAATACTTTCAGAGACGATCACGATGACATATCACACAAAAACGTTCAAAAACAAATAAGGTCTAAAATAAACACGTGCACGATAAAAGCACGTGCACGAAGAAGGCACGATAGAAACAGGCCGTTACAGCGTTGCAAGTTTTCATGTCAAGAGTTAGCATTCTAATCTAGGGTTCACGCATGTAGGTCGTGATGAGAAGGTCGTTCCTCTCTCGGGGGCTTACCGTGATTGACGCTAACCCACCTCATGCGGGTGGTGCTCTTGAGGAGAGTACCTTTGATACGCCTAGTGGCCGCTCAACCCTAACCCCACCCAAAAGTTTTGCCGGAACACGAGCCGGCCTAGTCGACTCACACGACATCACGATATCACGATACCTCCTTCGAGGCGCACGATTTTCACGATGTCAAAATTTGTTAAGCATTCAAAATGCCCAGACAAGTTGTGTACCAATTTAACAATGTCATCATTTCTTTTATACAACATTTTCAATCATTAAGAGAGGGTTGCCGACATTTACAATAATTTAATGAGAGTGTTGAATATGTGAGTTTAACGAACAGGTTGCGAAAACGAGTTTTCTTTGCCAATGTTTAAAGTTGAACACTACCAAGTTGTATGTCCAAATGTCACATTTTTAGTCCAGAACATTATGGGAATGATTTCAAGCGTCATTTAATGTGCAGTTTTCAAGATATGCAGATTTAAGTAAAATAGAGTAATAATCATCAAACTTCAAAAATTCGTATTTAATTGCAAACTTGCCTGTTTTTGACGTTCTTGGTGCCGGCGAGTTCATACGGAAGCCACGTATGTTATCTATGTCATTTGTTCCGATATCAATTAGGGCAAAAGAACTTATAGTAACTAACTTTTATTCAAGTACGGGTACTGTTTCATTCATTTGACCTAACTTCAAATATGGACTATTTAGGCAAGCTAATTCATTGGTTAAGGTATAATACCTATATAATCTTCTGTTAAAACCTAACATATACCCAATTCAATAAATAACATTAATAAATCCATAAACTGGGTGTTTCTCTTTTGAAACAACAACTAATCAGGCAACAAAAGTATACGTGTGTGGTTATAAACCCTAACAACTAGCCCTACTCAAACTTAATCTGATAACAACAAAGACAAGGTTATAAAATTGACTAACCTTAACATGTTAACCTACCAACTTACATAATCTGTAAGTGAGAACTATATCACTAACACTTGATAGTACGCATGTACTCATCCTCATATATAACCAATGGTCTATATCCCTTAGTAAAATAGGTTGCACTCAGTACTCTGGTTGGAGTAAATGTCCCCATGACATGTGCCATCATATATGAATATAAAATCTAAACATAGGGTGATAGGTGCATGTCCACTGTTTAGGAAGAGAGAGTAGCTTACTTTTAATTTCGTCTTCCTTCGTCACTTACAGGAGAAGCCCGCGGGTGTGAGAGAGCAGCTGGACGCTGGCCGTCGGATCTCGGAGAGGATGCGCCGCGGGTGAGCTCGAACTGGGGATGGCGACATTTCCGTGAAGCTCAGGGCGGCGACCTGGGTTCTCCTCGTGGGCGAGGGTGAGGGTTTGTGTTGATGGAGAGGAGTGCTGGCCGCCGGCATCGCGTGGAGGAGAAGTGGTGGATGCGGGCTGAGATGCTGGCCGCCGGAGAAGGAGAAGTAGGAGGTGTTTGCGGCGGTTCGCACGGCCTGAAGACGAGGGAGAGCTCGCGGCTTGTGGGGTGTTGCGGGTTGGGTTGCCGCGAGCTTGGGAAGAGAAGTCGGGGCGCTGTGCGGTGTGGAGAAGAAAAGAGGAAGGTGGCGGCTGTGAGGGGATGCTTGGAGGCCAGCCTGTGGGGGGTGAGGGCGGCTGTGAGTAGGTTAAAAGAAAAGAAAACCTAGGGTAGCTTAGGGTTTTATTAATATAAGGAGTAGGGTGCTCACGTGGGATGGGTTCCCTAGGGTTTCTATTTTAATAGTTGTGTGTGAGGGTGTTGCAATGCACAACATGTGAAAGAGGCTTCGGTATGTGGGTGGTTTATTTGCATATAAAAACGTAGGGTCACTAGAATATAAAAATAGCCTAGTTTATTCATATTGAAAGAGTGTAGGGTTTTGAAAGTACTAGACCTAGGCTTAGGTTGTTTCATAATGGAAGATAGGGTTGCTGGCGTGGCCTAGGGGCTTTAATTCGGCCAGATGGGTTCAAGGCTAGCTTTAGAATTTGGATGCTATAGGGGAAAATAGTCTAGGTTACATTATATAATATTAGTAGGTGTTTTAAAGTCTGCAGGTTGGGTGAGACACCCGTGAGCTAAGGGTTTCCAAGTTGGAGAGTGCGGCTGGGTGCAATTCGTGTGGGGCCTGGGAAGAAATGCTTGGGTTATCATGTTTGAAGAATATTCAATAGATTTCACTTAGGAAAGTTTAATTTAAAGGTGGATTTGTTTTTAATGGATCAATTAGGGAGAAAATTTGAGCCTAGGTAAAAAGGAAACTTTTTGAAATGCAAACATTAATAGGGGAGTAAATCAGGGGTTAATAAAGTCAATTTAATAATAAGTTTAAATAGGATTTAAAATGGGAAGTTCTCATTTGAATTTAAAAGTTTAAAATTTGAAATTTGAATTCGAAAATATAAATAGGAATGAGTATTAAAGAAATTGGTTAAAATTTAATAATAAAAATAAGATAGAAATAATAATAATAGCTAATACATATAAGGCTAGCAGCTGATATAGGTATGGGGGGTCTGTTATGTCTTAACTACGTATACGAAAAAGAATAATACACGAGAGAATACAGATAAAACGTATCGCGATAACTCGTCGTTACAATTTTTAATAGGATTTAATATGGGAAGCTCTCATTTGAATTCGAAAGTTTAAAATCTTGAAATTTGAATTCGAAAATAATTTAGAAATGAGTATCACAGAAATTATTTAAACGTTAATAATGAAAATATTGTTAAAGATGATAATAATGATGGCTAATACATATAAAGCTAGTTGCTGATACGGATACGGGGTCCGTTATGACCTAACTACGAATAAGAAGAAGGATAAAGACGCGGAAGAATACGGATAAAACGCATCGTGAAAACTGGTCGTTACATCCTACCCACCTTAAGGGTGATTCCGTCCTCGGAATCATATCGGCTAAGACACCGGGAAAACGTAAGGGTAACGCTCGTATCTCCTCTTCTAATGCATATACACCATAACTAACCATCATGCCATATCTAAACAATATTTCTAATACTAATATCCATACTAATAGTATTATCGCTGATGATACTAATCAACGTCCATGCTATTAGCAGCAACCATACACATACACACGTTACTAATTTCGTATTTACATAACACATTTCATACAATACCTTCCTACAAATACAATCCAACCAATACTATAACTGAGCGGATAGAAATACTTTACTACACCACCACATCAATTTACTAGCCCTAAGTGTGCTATCACATTGCACACTCACCTCATTACTAATACACAATGTATTATATCTCATACACTCACAATCTATAATGATATTGTACCACATGTCACTTAAAAACTTACTACTAACACATAAATACAATCATTTTTAGTCAATTAATACCTCAATCGTACAATAACTTTTATATACCGCATATTACCATATACACATTATAATACATATCACTACACGTATATACATGCACGTTTTACTTACACCATACAGAGATTTATATAAGCCTTACTCCTAGCACTAGGGTCATAGTAATCTACCCACCTTAGGATCAAGTCCGGCCTCAGACATCCTTAAATAGGCCACGTAGGGGTGAGCGGACTTAGACACTAAGGTCATTCTATCCCAGTCATACATACATCATAATGAAACCATATACATCCATTTGCATACACTTACTCATGTATCACGCACTTTCAAATACTTATACATACATTTATTTCACATACATATACATACTTACACTACTACACGCCTATCTCGTATCTATATAGAATAGTTATATACACACACCGGTATTCACGACCATTGTAATTTACTTAGGGCTAGTACACCATTACAATATATATAAAACACACTTGTTCATACAATATATATTTATACACACACCTATAACTAACCACATACATATACACGCACGAGTATGCGCCATACACACTAACATATAAATCACACAATAAATCTGCACACACAACCATTGCACCTAACATGCACATAACTGTACCAGGATATAACTACAACCATTAACAAGTACGGCTAAGATGCACATACTCCTAGTAACTAATCAATACTAAATCTAATGCACACAGACATTCCTATAGTGATATAGCTAATCACTTGCCTAATTATAAATATAACACTTACTACTTTATACTCGATTATATACGTACATGTCACATATTATCATACATGCACATATAATACAATAGGTCAACACACTATATTAATATACCTCGGTAAGTACACACATACATGGGTCGTAGATAGAGATTCACACTCACGGGTCCACACTCACTATCTATACACATGCACCACAACACCACAATCAAGCTAATGGCCTCACTACACTTAAACTAAAGCTGACATAAGGAAAGATAAGCACTAATGTGGTAAACAAGTAATATGGTAGGATTCAGAGTTGAATGAGGCAACGAGTTAATGTTGTGATGGACGGTTCCGAACGTGAGATGGATAAGAGGTTAGTCGGTTGGGTGAGATAAAATATTTATGAACAAAAGTAAGAAGATAAAGACGTGTATAAGAATAATGATATCGTCATAACTTACGTAAGATAGTGAGCATACGGTAGGAGTTAAGACGTAAAATGTGATCAGTCAAATAATAGGTGAAGGGTAATATGGGTATAGTGTCGTAGTGCTTGTTTTGTAAATGAAAATGGGTTCGTAAAATGGAACCTTTTTTTAAAAAAAAATGTGGAGACAATGATTTTGAAACTGATACACAAGATTTCGAACTTCTATTTAACTTAGGAAAGTATTTTAAAAGTATGTATGTATGATTGTTTGAAATCTGTTAGTAAGAAAAGGAGATGATATTTGAACTAGCGAATTAGAAATAAGGTTTTAAAAAGGAACTCATCACATGAGGAAAACAAAGTAGTTATATGAGGTTATGTGAAATAGAAGTGCGGAAGATGTATGTTAGAAAATCGCTATAAGATAGTAACTAAAGATCGTGTCAGAAGAGTTTCCTAGTCAAGATTGGGTTTAAGTCGACTGAAGCGTAGAAATTCTAAGTGAAAAGTTTTCGAACGGATTTTAAGCTTAGCAAGGAATTTAATAAAATAAATATCGAAAATACTTTTTAAAAAGACCATGGATCTGCAATGGGGATGTTCAAGATTAAAGAGGGCGGACCTGAAAAGATTATGTGAATCGAGGACAAGGAATAGGTTCGACGATCGAAACGTATGGACGACTAAGAGGTAGCTCTATGAATACGCTTCGATGGATTTCTACGATCATTAATATGGAAGTGTAATGATTGGAAAAGTAAAATAAGGGGAAAAGTAATCATTGGGTCGACTAAGGTTTAGCACTAAGGTTCTTCCCGAACTAGACTGCGATAGGAAAGTCGAGGTAAGGGTTCGTTGAGGATCAAAATCGAGATCTTATCTATAGACCTGGAATGTCCTACGCTTTGAATTCTACTCGTTGCAGGCGTCTCAGGTTCGACGTGCACGGATGCGACGATCGCTACGTTCGGTTAGGCCCTAGATTCGATGAATCTAAGCGAACGACTAACGAACTCAAAAGTCTAATATTGTCGGAGCTGGATGGCTAATCGCTAGGGTGACTCCGAGGATGATAATACTAATTCGTGGCAAGGGTGTTTAACTAACGAGCACGAGCGTCTAACTAACTCTTCCTATTATCCTGATATTGGGTTTCCTATCATGCTGAGATAAGGTAATCGAATAATTTTGCGTACGAACTAATTCTGGATGTTTTGGCTAATGAAAAGTGTTCTCATTGTTCTAAAGTTCACAGTTGCATGACCTGCATGAGCCGCCACTAAAACCTGTAACGCCCCGCTTCCCAAAAGACACCGGGAGCGAGAACGTTACGCGATCCGCTTGAACTAGAGTGGTGAAGCTCGAGTCCAATAAGCGTATGTGATAAAAACACAGGGCATGTTCTTGCATTTGCGTTTCAGAAAAATCAGAAAACATTTCATTTAAATAAAGCCACATCCAGAGTTAAAATGTTCGTACATGGAATTAATCAACAAGCCTCAGCAGGGCTAAAGTAGCAATTAAAGAAAACGTACACTAAACAACAACTACAACAACAACTGAAGGTAAACAAAAGTTAACGATGGTGAAGGTCACTAGTCCTCTGCAAGGAGAGATGGCATCTACGGTGAACTCTGGCCCTCTAAGTCAGGCATCTCGAGCGAATCTTCCTAGTGCTCAAACTCGGGATCTGACATACATCCAAAAATATGAATGCATGTCATCAAGGTCTGCAAGAAAAGGTTAGCATCCCAAGGCAAGATATACATATGATATGAATTTAAGAAAGCATTTAATAATTTAAAGAAATGATTGCAGCAATTTAACATTTAACAATTTCATAGAAACAGAAACGAGCATCCTTAACATGCAGTTCTAGACGGTTGCAAGATTAAAGTTAAGATTTTCTCCGAGTTCATCAGCATGACAATTTTCCAAGAGACCAAAGTTAGCGTTGCAATTTCCATGTCAAGAGTTCACATCTAAACTAGGGTTCTCGCCTTTAGGTCGTGATGAGAAGGTCGTTCCTCTCACGGGGGCTTACCGTGATTGACGCTAACCCAGCGCGTGCGGGTGGTGCTCTTGAGGAGAGGACCCTTCATACGCCCAGTGGCCGCTCAACCCTAACCCCACCCAAAAGTTTGCCGGAACACGAGCCGGCCTAGTCGACTCACACGACATCACGATATCACGATTCCGCCTTCGAGGCGCACGATTTTTTCACGATGTCACAACTTGGTTAAACCTTTCAAGACTTGCAGAAATTTAATGTTATCAATGTTAACTCGTTATTGTGACAATTCCAAACAGCAGAAGTGGGTTGAACAATTTATACAACATTTTAAAAAGACGTTGAACATAGGTTTTCGTTGAACTCGCTACACAAACTATTTTTTTCTCTTATTGTTTAAAATTAAAGTATATCGTTTGATATACCGTTGGATTACAAATTTCGTCCAGATCGTCATGGGGTCATTTTCTTGCGTCATTTCACTTATAAATTTAAAGATATATATCATATAATAAAATTGACGCATTAAACAACAAACTTCAAAAACTCATATCTATTTGCACACTTGCCTGTTTTTGGCGTTCTTGGTGTTGTCAGAAACGTCTCAACGGGCACTACGCTACGGTGAAGATGGTTCGCTGGTTTGACAAAAAGTAAAATCAGAATGAGTGTTTTTCGATAGATTACGATATTAAAACAACCCGTACGCCGTCTACTAATCCGTTTTTATTAGGTTTTCTACGTTACGGTGAGGGTTGTAGTATATTAATAGATAGATACACTAACCGATGAAACACAGTAACAGATCGGGACGTATACAGCATTTGACAACTTCTACGACGGTAGATCTGAACGGCACGGAGGCTCGCCGCGGCAGTGAGGGGATAGCGGCTACAGGTTGGTGGCCAGAGGGACTGATCGGCGGTTGGGGTGTCACTGGTCGGCTGCAGTCGGTCGGATCTGGGGTTGGGAAGCTTGCAGTTGGTCGGGGAGGCGCTGATCGGTAGCATGACAGCGAAGTCAGGGGAACGGTGGGGGTCTGCAGCCGTGAGGGGAGGCCTGGGCATTGCGGATCAAGCTGATGCGGCGTGGGGGTCAGGCTGAGGGGGAGAGATCGACGGGAAGAATGTTTAGCCGTCGGAGTTGATGGCCGGAAGTTCGAGCATGGGAGGAGGCCGCTGCTTGTGTTGTGTGGATGAAGAAGGTGGCAGTTGCGAGGCTTTTGTAGCATGGCCTGGCGTGGGTAGCTGCGGCCTTGAGGGGAGGAGCAGCTCGCGGAGGAGGCAACAGCTCACGGCCCGGGCGAGGGGGTGATGTGCGTGGCTGAGGAAGAGATCCGCTCGCGTGCATGGCTTGAAGGAGATGACAGCTCGCGGCTTGGCGAGGGATGGGATGCATTGCACGCTGGAGAAGAAGAAGTCGGGGTGCTGTCTTTTGTTGCGTGGAGAAGATAAATGAATAGGGCGGCTGTGTGGTGATAGGGTGAGAAAATAACCTAGGATTATTTTATATTGAGGGTAGGGTGATGAGAAAAAGAACAGTACGTGAAGTTGATAGCCTAGGTTCCCAATAGTAGGTTCTTATACAATAAGTTGTGTGGAGTTTCAAAAGGAGTAGCACGTGCTGTCTTTGGGTTATGTCTATAGGTTTATTTTTCTATAGTTTTTATTTATTTAAATCTTTAGGTGTGTGTGAGTGCAGCTGGTGGGTGCATGAGTCACGAATGGGTTCGGCCTAGGTCCAAGAAATGGGCTAGAGTAATTTAGGAAGTAATTTGAAAGAAGATTAATAGGATTAAATAGGTGTAAACAAGGGAATAATATCTCATCAATATTTTTAAATGGGTCCAACAATGGTAAGTTTCAAACATTGAATTAATAGGTTTAATTAAGGGAAATAGGGCTAATCAATATGGGTTTTGGAATATTTTTAATAGGATTTAATATGTGAAGCTCTCATTTGAATTCAAAAGTTTAAAATCTTGAAATTTGAATTCGAAAATAATTTAGAAATGAGTATCACAGAAATTATTTAAACGTTAATAATGAAAATATTGTTAAAGATGATAATAATGATGGCTAATACATATAAAGCTAGTTGCTTATACGGATACGGGTGACGTGTGTATATATTTCATATATTCACGCACGTTTTCTTTCGTGTTTCTCCGTATTTTCCGCCGTCTTTTATTCGTTTTCTCGTGTTTTCTCGTTTTCTTTCACTTTTCTTTGTTTCTCCATGTTTGCAGGAGATTGCCCGCATTTGGGACGCAAAACGATGATATCATGTGTCCCCGGAGCAACGGGAGGAGTCACGCGTGATCCAGGGGGTCAAACGACGAAGATTACATCTTTCAGCCCCTCACCCGGTCGGTTGGTCATCTCCAACCGATCGGGTGATGCACGCGTGCACCACCCGGTCTCAGCTGGAGCTCAAGTGGATGTCACCCGACCGGTTCACAGGCCGGTTCAACAGGGCCGATTCTCTGTCTTTTCAAGCCAAATTCCAACCGATCGGGTGACTCTCACCCGATCGGTTCATCTGTAGCTGATGCTGAGGAGCCGAGACACGGGCACCCAACCGACCCCTTCACCCGATGGTGCCAAGATCCAACCGGTCACCCCAAGAACTCAACCGACCGGTTCATATGACCGGGTGAAACTCAGCTGTTTTCTGTTTATTATTTGTAACAGATCACCCGATCGGTTGACTTGTCAACCGATCGGGTGATACAAGATCCTATAAATAGGACCCCTAGGGTTCCAGAAACGGGGAGCTGTTAGTTTTTACTGTTTTCTCCTATTTGTGACGGCTGTAATTACTTTTCTATTGTAAGTTTTCGGATCTTTCTTAAACTTTAGTATTATCTTAATTGCTCTACTACCTTCGCATTCCTATCGTCTGATTATGATTTTAACGGTTCATTTTCGTTTAGATCGCTTTTTAATGAATATTTGTGAGTAGTTCCCAAATCTGGGATTTTGGCGGAAACCCCTTCGGGGGCTCTTCCCGATGCATCCATAGGGTTAGAAAATCGATAGGAATTAGGAATCTAATGGTTACGCGGGGTGTTTTATTGTCATCGACGGGAAAAAGACCGCCTTTGACCGTTGGGCCAAGGGGGAATAAACTTGGCGGTTGACTCCCTAGCCATAGCTCACGCCCTTAGCATAGACGCCGAATCCTAGCACGCGGGAGCGTCAGGATAAGACGTTGGGAGTTATCATTGCGAGCTTAGTGCTCCCGGAATCGATCAGTGTTAATGGACACGGGAGTGCCCACTGATCGAACCCGGGAAGTCCGGTGTATCATCCTGGGCACCGACCGGAATATCGGGCCCATGGGATGCCGGTACCACTTTCAGAGGCAACGTCTCACCATTAGACCCTAATTCCGATTGCCATCCTACCCATAGGCCGTATCGGCAAGAGTCGCTCGTTGGAGTGGAAACCAAAGTCCCGGGTTTATTTTCTTATTGTTCATACCTTGCATTCCTTTACCGTGACAACCCATCAACCGATCCGGGCTAGCTCGCCCACGGGGTGATTTCGGTCCTCCTTGACACAATCACATCCTAGCCTCACTGTGTTCGACCCCCAAGCCACACTACAACACCGTGCACTTGCGGTTACAAATATCTAAACCCTCACACGGGCCCCCCCGGCCATTTGCGGCTCGTAAATCGAGGGCACGTCAAGTTTATGGCGCCGTTGCCGGGGAGGCAACGTGCTTGTTATTTTAGGATCTCTTGAACCCTAGTGTCTAGCTCTTATCCCTACCTCGCGATAATTTTCGCATTCTTCTTTTTCTTTTTTAATTTTCTTCTTTTTATTTCTTATCTTATCTGTCTCCCTCCCACTTGTCGCTTCACGGGTGTTTGTTGTTTTTCTTGCGCAGGAGTTCAAGAAGTCTCGACGACTTGATCCCCGTTGATCCAGAGATTAACGCCACCCTTAGGCGTTTGGCCACCGAGAAGCGAAGAAGAGAGGATCCTGAAGCCATGGAGGAGAACACCCCGCCTCGCAAGTCCATGTTGGAGTACTCGATGCCATCTATCGAGTCCACTTCCGCCATCTGTCCTCCAGCTATTACGGCCCAAAGCTTCGAGCTAAAGCCGTCTTTGGTGACATGGATCCAGCAGGATCAGTTTTCGGGTGCACCCATGGAGAGCCCGATCGAGCATCTAGACTCCTTCTTGGAGAAATGTGACACCTTCCGAATTAATGGTGTCACGACTGAGGCGATCCGTCTGAAGCTGTTCCCCTTCTCGTTGCGAGACAAAGCCAAGCAATGGCTTAGGGGGAAGGACCCCAACACTTTCAATTCCTGGGAGAAGCTCTCCAACGCTTTTCTGACGAAGTACTTTCCTCCGGGGAAGACCATGAAGTTGAGGAGTGAGATCTCCTCCTTCTCCCAGGCCAGCCACGAGTCCTTGCATGAAGCTTGGACGAGATACAAGGAGATGCAGAGAAGATGCCCTCACCATGAGCTTCCGAAGTGGCAGATTATTAATCTGTTCTATAATGGGCTGAGGGATGACCTAAAATCTTCTATGGACACCGCGGCTGGGGGTTCCTTCATGTCAAGGAGCGAGGAAGATGCCGGACATATTCTGGAAAATATGGCATCCAACAATGAGCGGTGGTGTGACGAGAGAGCCACACCTAGGTCTGGGGGTATACACAGAGTCGAGGACGTCGACAAACTTTCAAGCAAGTTCGACTTGCTTTCGACCCAGATCTCCGCACTAATGGTAGGAACCGGTGGGGCCGGTACACAACAGATTGCTGCGGTAGAATCTGAAGTTTTTGGGGAATTCGACGGTGGTGACGTCTCACCACCGTTGGATCAGGCGAGCGCACTATTTTACAACCCCACAGGAAATGTGTCGTATCCACCAAGAACCAATTCCAACCCGGCCTACTCTCCAAACAACCGGAACCACCCTAACTTTGGTTACCGGGCACCATTCCAACCCTCACCACCTCAGCAGCCGCAGCAACAAACATATCAGCCGACTAGGCCACAGCAGAGTCAGTCTCAGCAGCAACAATATCAGCAGCAGCCTCAGCAACAATATTACACCCCCAGGAATCAGCAGCCAATCCAGCAGCAGCAGCAGTATGGCCAACAGAGGGCCGTCTCTCCGGTTGAGTCTCTCTTGACTCAATATATAACCAACCAGGAGAAGATCAATCAAAAGCTGGAAATGGGTCAGCGGGCCCTCACGGACCAAGTAACCCAGCTGGGGTTACAAGTGGCGACCCTTTCAAGGTCACAAAACCAATTGCCGCCACAACCTGAGGTGAACCCGAGGGGAGCAACCCAAACGTCGGCGCTCGTGCACGAACACGCAAATGTGTCCGCTATCGTTCTGAGAAGCGGGACACAAAACCCTACTAGAGTGCCCCCTAACAGACAGGAAGCACCGTTGGTCGTCGAGCGACCGATCGAAAAATCAAACGACGCCGGTGATTCGTCATCAAATCCTACAACTCCGGAGGGAGTCTTTGAAGAAGAGAAGAAGAAGAACGAGGAAAGGAGCCTGAAAGTGTTCAAACCCATTGTGCCTTTTCCACAACGGTTAGCTCAGGCTAAAATCGATGAGAAATATGGCAAGTTCTTCGCCATGGTCAAGGATCTGAGCTTGCAAATCCCCTTCCTGGAAGCAATCGAAATAATCCCCTCCTATGCGAAATTCCTAAAGGATTTGGTGACGAGAGGGTCTAGAAAGGAGAAAGTAGTGTTGACGGCGGAGTGTAGCGCTCTCATCAAGAGGGCAAATCCACCGAAACTAAAAGACCCGTGGAGTTTCTCAATCCCTTGCACGATCGGGGCAGTAAAGATTCATCGTGCACTCGTCGATCTCAGAGCGAGTGTCAGTTTGATGCCCTTATCGATGTATAAGAGGATAGGAATGGGTGATTTGGAGCCCACCGGTATGACCCTACAACTTGCTGACCGGTCGGTCAAATATCCAGTGGGGATTGTGGATGACCTCCCCGTCAATGTAAAAGGGGTGCATGTGCCAGTGGACTTCGTTGTCATGGACATGCCTGAAGACGCACACACCCCCATCATCCTGGGACGGCCTTTCATGGCCACTGCCGGCGTTTTGATTTATGTGAAGAATGGAAAACTTTCGCTAAACGTCAGCGGAGAAAAGGTTGAATTTGATCTGGGGTTGTCCATGAAGTACCCCGATCCCCCAGATGACCCTCGATGTAATTTACTGGAGGTGGAAGAAGATAAAGCTGCTGAAGAGAGCTCCTGGGAGATTCTCTTAAGAAAACCCCCCGATAACTTGGGGGACTCAGAAGACCAAGACGGCCCCAAGAACGATGATGCTGCTGGGAAAGCGAATGCAGCACGTATGACCCCTCCCGAGTTCCCCAAGGCTCATCCTACGAGGAGAACGGGGAAATAACCCATGGACCTCACCAAAGACGAGGTCCGGATCCTTAAGAAGAAGGCGGTAAACGCCAATACGAAAGAGAAGCCCCCGGACCCCAAAAACAAGGAGAGGGTAGTCGAGCAAATCTTTCTCCAGCCACTGACTACTCCAAAGGCCGTAAGCTCCGATGAAGAAGAGATGCCGGACTTCGGGCATCACCTGTATCAACCACCGTGAACATCACTTGCGGGCATCCAGCCAACGACGTTAAACAAGTGCGCTTCATGGGAGGCAACCCATGCTATAAACTTTTGCCCCACTTTTTAGTGTTATTTTTGACTTTATTTTATCTATTTTTATAAATAAAATCAGCCGCAAGAACATCCGTTCAGGGACTTAGACAATCTGTTGGTTTTTGCAGGAAACAAGGCCCCAACCGATCGGTTTATAACTCAACCGATCGGTTGGGATGTATCAGATACAAGCCGCATCTGTCCCCAAATGAACCGATCGGGTGAAGAATGGAGAGACCGTGTGACAGACCGGGTGATCTGGGGAGAATTCTCGGGAAATTTTTGGGAAATATCAACCGATCGGTTGAGTTAGAGCGCGATCGGTTGAAGAGACCGGGTGAGAAACCCCCAGTTCTTGGGAAAATGAGTGGAGCGGCCAACCGATCGGTTGACAAGTCAACCGACCGGTTCGCCTGTAGCACTTCTTCGGCAAGAATTTTCGACCTAACAGTCAACCGATCGGGTGACAAGTCACCCGATCGGTTCGACTTAACCCCTATAAATACCCCATTATCACCCGTTCGCATTCCACCTCGCCCGATCGCTCGAACCGCCGTCGTTTCGCCTTCTTCTCCTCCCCAACGGCCCGATTTCTCCTCCCCACGTCCTCCACTCCTCCACTACTCCCTCTCTCCACCTCCTACACCAATCTCTCCATCATTTTCACTCTCTCTCCCCTTCATTTCGAATTTCTGACCTAATTCCCCCCCAAACAACGCCTATTTCGAAAATTCTTGCTGAAAGAGGTCGCCGCGGCTCCACGCTTCTCTCATTGCACGGCGTGGGGTAATCTACGAGCAAGCTTCGCCATTTTGATTAGGTACACTCGCTCCTACGCTCGTATTTCTATTTTTTTCCCTATATATTTTGCTTGCTCGGTTTGCTTGTGTTAGTGTGCATTCATTGCTTTTTGCACTCATTCACTCACACACTCACGCATGGCTAAGGATAAAGACAAGGGGAAGGAGATTTTGCGGGAGGAGGAACCATCTCGAAAGAGACGAAAACAAACACGTCCCCCTCCCCACACACGAGCACTGACACTAGGCCCTCCCGCGCCTGTTATCCCCCATGTGGACCCAATGTTGGGCCCGCATGGGTATATCTTTAGGAACCAGGAACATAAGGATTTTTATCGTAGGCTCGATGCTCGGGGGCATCTATCAACTAAGTTCCCGCACACACAGTCACTTGTCGATCTCGGTGTCTTCACCGAGGTCGAATCTCTTTTCGCTAACTTAGGTTGGTTGGCCTTTCTTAATGCCTCTGCCTTATCCTACCCGTCACTCACCCTTGAATTTCTCCCTACACTTGTTTGGGAGTCCGGGTCGATCATAAAATTCCGGGTGCGTAACAAGAGTGTCGCCACCAATCTGAATACCATTAACGATATATTTGGTTTCCCCAATCATGGGGATGACTCCATCCGACACTACGGGTACACGCCCGAGTTTGACGTCGATCAATTCTGGTTCCGCCTCACACTGCTCCCTAGCTATCCCCGAGGTAGGGCCAAGGCCTCCTCCATCATCCACCCCGTATTTCGTTTGGCCCATAGGATCATATCATCTGCATTTTTTCCCAGGGACGAGTCTGGCACCGTGACTATCCCTGATCTTTTTATCCTCTGGGCCATGACTTTCCCTTTTGTTCGGGACGATGATGGGATTAGCTTTAGGGCCCATACCTTCCCCATCCATGGCGGCGATTGGCTTGTTTACAAGCTTCTCGAGATCAGCCAGGCTGGTAAGGGGAAGTTTTGTTGTGGGGGCATCATTACTATCATTTGTTCTTACCCCCAATTTAATATTCCCATCCCCGATAATCTTCCCACTGCCGCAGGACCCTCACAGCTAGATATTGATGTCCTGCGGCACATTCACATGATTAAACCCCACTCAGATGGCCGCTTCATCTTCAATTATGGCCACCCCCAGCCCCTTACACCATTCTCCCCAACCCCGCTCGCATGACCATAGCTCTAGTGGGAGATTGGACCTTCCCACCCGATCCGAACTTCCTAGCGGGGTTGCACCTTCCTCTCCTTCCCGCGGACGCACGCAGACCACCGTCCCCTGCCGCCCACTTAGGCGAGCAGGATATCCCTGCGTCTCGGGGAGATATGGGGGCTGGCCCGAGTCGTCCTGTTTCTGTTCCGGGCCCCATCACTTCTGAGCACCTCTTAGCGGCCATTTCTGGCCTTGTCTCCTGTGCCGGTATGACCACCGCCGCCGGCACCATTTCCACCTTACCTGCCGGCACCACTTATGCCTCACGTTAGTCCACATCCTTTGGTCATCGCCAAGTCTCTGCCCGTCTTGGTCTTGAAAGGGAGGTCGCTGCCCTCCGTGATCTCGCCATGTCCTCTGCCTCCTCGGACCCATCACCGTCCTCCTTTCTCACTCACCCACGTTTCCTCGCACTTGAGAGGAACGTGGCCGCCATTCTTCGCCTTCTCACTCACATCCACGGTCCACCTCCACCTTCACCACCTCGACGATCTTCTCCTCCACCCTCCCACACATCCCCACATCAATCACCTCCCTCACCACATTCTTCTCCTCCCTCATCTATTCCCATCCCGGTATCCACTTCCCCACTCCCGACCACTTCCATCGCACCCACGCTACCTCCTCCCTCCTCCTCCATCACTTCATATATGCGTTGGAGGAAATTGCCGGTGCGCTCCAAATCTCTACCACCACCACCCACCTCCACCGACACTCCTCCCATCGTTCACACCACCGCTGCACCTATTCCTCCACCTCGTTCCCCACTTCTCCGCACACCCCCAGCCTCCCCCGACAACCCAGCCACACCCTCTTCCGAGGAGGGCGAGGATTCACCTTCTCCTGATTTTTGATTTCACCTTGTTTGTTTTTGACTCCCCCTTGCATATTTCTGCATTTCACGATCACATTTTATTCGCTAGCACTGTCATGTCTAGCTTGGGGGATGTCAATTTTGGTGTGTTGTCGTGTTTTGTTTTTTTTCTCATTTTTGTGTGTGTGTGCTTGTTTTTCCCCTTCTGAGTGTCGTGCCGTGTGGTTTTATTTCTATTTTCGTGTCGTGTGGTTTGATTTTGATTTTTCTTTATTTTCAGCTTCATCTCTGTGTTTTCCTCGTTCTCATTTCTTTTTGTGTCGGTGCGTATTCCCCCCATCTTCATTGCCCTCTCGTACTCACTCATATTGCATTGAGGGTAATGCAAGCTTCAGCTTGGGGGAGTCGCACTGTGTGCGCCATTTGAGTCTTTCTTTTTCGTTTTTGTGTCGTTTTCATCGTGTTTTTTATTTTTTTTATTTTTTTTCTTTTTTTTCTCTTCTCTTCTTTTTATCTCTTTCTCCTAGAGATGAACCCTATGATGAATCGCCACAAAATCACACACACCTAGCATGGCATCGATAATCACATTCACTAACCCTAGGATTTCGAGTTCTCTTGCATTTCACGCATCGTGGGTCCACTTAGCTTTTTGTGAGTCGTGCGTCGTGCCTAGCTGTTTGGTGTGCTTCTACTTTGTGATTTTACTTTATATACCTGTTCAGGAATGACCCCTAGATTATCATGCTTCGATTTGAATATGTGGTATTTATTTTCCCTGTCTGCTCCTGCATGCTATATATATATATCGTGTACTTCATTTCGCATGTGTCGGGATTCCACAATTAAGGACTAGGATTACCCATTTAGCCCATGCTCTATTTAGCGCGAATAGTTTCCTTTCCCCAAGTGTTTAGATTCCGACTTCTTTTTTGTTTTACTTGGTGCAAATCCCCTCGTCGTGTACCGTTCTCCCACTTGGGAGAGTACACATGTGTATAGCCAAAAACCCAAAAATAAAAAAAAAGAGAAAAGAAAAGAAAAACCCAAAAAGAAAAGAAAAGAAAAATTTTGTATAGCCCAAAATCAAAAAAAATACAAATACCCAAAACCCAAAAATTTCAAGTGTGAATATTTTTCCTATCTACCGAGAATAAAGGGAAGGCGAGAATTTGCACCGAGTGTTCTACTCCACATCATCTCAACCCCCATCGTTTTCGAAAACACTTGGCTTGGGAACTTTTTAGCTAGTATCTAGGCTACAGTGGTGTGATTTCCTTAACCCTAGTTGTGGAGTCCCCGATGCAAGCTACGCTTCTATTCTTATACTCTGCTCATGCATGCTTGAACTAATATTCACCGCAATTTCAAATTCGAATCGGTATTTGGATCGTTTCCTGGGTCTGTGTATATCGAGCTTTATTGCACTTCGTAGATAGCGACACCGACTGCTAGCGCACGACCACACTCACTCGCGCTTCACCGCGTGGGCCCACGACACTTGTCTGGACTCGTATTCCTTGGCTTAGTGATGTGATTTTTGTGTTTGCTTGCTTAGTGTGTTGTGTTTGATTTTGCTGGCTCTGACGGGCGATCTAGGATTTTTGTTTTCTCTTTTTCTTTCCTCCTCTCTATTTTCTCCCTCCGAGCCCCTACTCTCACTCGTCTTCCTCGAGGACGAGGAAGAGTTCAGCTTGGGGGATTTTGACGTGCGTATATATTTCATATATTCACGCACGTTTTCTTTCGTGTTTCTCCGTATTTTCCGCCGTCTTTTATTCGTTTTCTCGTGTTTTCTCGTTTTCTTTCACTTTTCTTTGTTTCTCCATGTTTGCAGGAGATTGCCCGTATTTGGGACGCAAAACGATGATATCATGTGTCCCCGGAGCAACGGGAGGAGTCACGCGTGATCCAGGGGGTCAAACGACGAAGATTACATCTTTCAGCCCCTCACCCGGTCAGTTGGTCATCTCCAACCGATCGGGTGATGCACACGTGCACCACCCGGTCTCAACTGGAGCTCAAGTGGATGTCACCCGACCGGTTCACAGGCCGGTTCAACGGGGCCGATTCTCTGTCTTTTCAAGCCAAATTCCAACCGATCGGGTGACTCTCACCCGATCGGTTCATCTGTAGCTGATGCTGAGGAGCCGAGACACGGGCACCCAACCGACCCCTTCACCCGAAGGCGTCAAGATCCAACCGGTCACTCCAAGAACTCAACCGACCGGTTCATATGACCGGGTGAAACTCCGCCATTTTCTGTTTATTATTTGTAATGGATCACCTGATCAGTTGACTTGTCAACCGATCGGGTGATACGAGATCCTATAAATAGGACCCCTAGGGTTCCAGAAACGGGGAGCTGTTAGTTTTTACTGTTTTCTCCTATTTGTGACGGTTGTAATTACTTTTCTATTGTAAGTTTTCGGATCTTTCTTAAACTTTAGTATTATCTTAATTGCTCTACTACCTTCGCATTCCTATCGTCTGATTATGATTTTAACGGTTCATTTTCGTTTAGATCGCTTTTTAATGAATATTTGTGAGTAGTTCCCAAATCTGGGATTTTGGCGGAAACCCCTTCGGGGGCTCTTCCCGATGCATCCATAGGGTTAGGAAATCGATAGGAATTAGGAATCTAACGGTTATGCGGGATGTTTTATTGTCATCGGTGGGAAAAAGACCGCCTTTGACTGTTGGGCCAAGGGGGAATAAACTTGGCGGTTGACTCCCTAGCCATAGCTCATGCCCTTAGCGTAGACGCCGAATCCTAGCACGCGGGAGCGGCAGGATAAGACGTTGGGAGTTATCATTGCGAGCTTAGTGCTCCCGGAATCGATCAGTGTTAATGGACACGGGAATGCCCACTGATCGAACCCGGGAAGTCCGGTGTATCATCCTGGGCACCGACCGGAATATTGGGCCCATGGGATGCCGGTACCACTTTCAGAGGCAACGTCTCACCATTAGACCCTAATTCCGATCGCCATCCTACCCATAGGCCGTATTGGCAAGAGTCGCTCGTTGGAGTGGAAACCAAAGTCCCGGGTTTATTTTCTTATTGTTCATACCTTGCATTCCTTTACCGTGACAACCCATCAACCGATCCGGGCTAGCTCGCCCACGGGGTGATTTCGGTCCTCCTTGACACAAGCACATCCTAGCCTCCCTGTGTTCGACCCCCAAGCCACACTACAACACCGTGCGCTTGCGGTTACAAATATCTAAACCCTCGCACGGGTCCCCCGGCCATTTGCGGCTCGCAAACCGGGGGCACGTCAACGGGGTCCGTTACGACCTAACTACGAATACGAAGAAGGATAAACACGCGGAAGAATACGGATAAAACGCATCGTGAAAACTGGTCGTTACACCTTCCCCAGCCAAGGGCACGTCAAGCTTGGGGAAATCAGCCTCGAGCTAGTGATACAGGTTCGCCAGCTGGGCCTTCATCTTCTCCATCCCTTGGAAGACACCCGCCTCCCTCGTCTCCTTCAGCATCGGGATGAGCTCCTCGTCTTGGTAGCATTGGACGGCGGCCTCAATCATACCCTGATCGACCTTCCCATTCTCCTCCAGCTACTTCTTGAGGACAGCCTTCTCTTTCTTCTTCGCCTCGATCGCCTGGTTCAGCCTGGCTAGCTTGTTTTGTTGAATATCGATCACCCATTTCTTGCTGGCCGCCTGCTCGGCATGCCTCTTGAGGAGGTCTTCCCTCTTACCCTCTTCCTCCCGAAGCTGACGCGCAAGCACGGCCTGCTCCGACTCGAGCGTGGCCAGTCTTGCATTAAAGTATTCAGCTCGTGCCTTCTGAACGTCACAGGACGTCGTGACCTGTTCCAGCTCCGCCTCCTTTTCTCGCAGTTTCTCCCTCGCCTCACTAAGATCAGCCACCGTCTGCTCAAGAGCAGCCTTTGTTACGGCCGGTGGGGTATGACGCTGCAGGGTTCCCATAGCCGCCATCGCCTATAAAAGAATCCGACGCAATCAGACATGAGCAAGAAGACTCCAAGGGCGAAGTGAGGAGTTCGACCTACCTGCATGGTATGCCATATCACGGTATCGCATAACCACTTCGAGCCCATATTGGTCAAGGACTCACGATCCCACGGCAACACGAAGTACTCTGCCAGACGGGCCGCCACCCTGGCATCCTCGAATACCGACTCTTCCCTGCTTACCCGGTAGGACGGCCGGTGAAGATCCTCGCTTGGCAGAGCCTCGGCCTCAGCCTTCATCAACTTGAAGTGGGCAAACACCCTCTCGCAATCCGGGTGCACTTTTCTTCCCATCTCCCACACAGGAATCCCATACGGCCACTTCTGGACGGGGGTGTCTTACGAGGCTTATCCACGACAGGGACCCGCGTAGAAGCCGGGGTAACCGCTCCCGGGTTGGACGGACCCGCCGACACGTCCCTGCTAGTTCGCTGAAGAGGAACACTCGGTTCAGACACCTGTTGCCTCCTGTTCGCCTCTTCCACCACCGGAACCTCGGCGCTTCGCTTCCGGGCCACCACCTTTGCCGACCCTTCCTCGTCCATCATTCTCTTGACCTTGTTCAGAGGATCGGTCTTCTTCGTAACTGACGCACCGTCAGCCCTCAGCACTTCCTCCTGTGAGAGCATCGCGTCTTCACCTGCGAGGGGGAGAGAGATCAGGGTAAGCCTACCTAAGAGCTTGCCAGATTCAAAGTACCTTGGGGCCAAAAATCCTGGGTAAGCCGATCGTCCTGTGTCAAGCTCGCCCATCAACGGTCCGCCTCAGGTAGCTCTACCAAAATCTGTGCCTTCACCATCTCATCACCCGTTAGCTTCACCCTCTTATTCACTAGAGGATTCAAAGCCCCCCAGTTCGACATCAACACTGCGTTGACCGGCATCACGACGAAGACGAAATCCTCCATCCACCTGACCGCATCGACTGTCACCCCGACGATGAGCTCCCGTCTCCTCCTCGCACAGACGCAGTAGTACATCCCCCTCTTCCGCACTACGAATAAATACTGGAACAACACCAGGGATGGGCTCAGGGAGCTGGCGAGGCATAGGACGACAAACCCCACTAGAAAACCCCAGGAGCAGGGCGCCAATGCGAAGATCGGCAGCTCCAAGAAATTCAAATGGTGGAGGAGATAAGGATGGACCGGGAAGCGGAGCCATAACTCGAAGGACCGAGTGTAAACCTCAACTTTGTTATCCCCGGGCCAACATACCCTCTCCTCGGGCCTGGGGAGCCGCACTTCACAGGGCGGACGGGCGAACCGCACCCGGATCTCCCTAATATTAACCCTATCTGACCTACACCGGACGACCTCAATCATCTGTTGGATATGGACGCCATGTATACACCCATGAGGGGATGTATGAGGGTCTATGGACCTCGGATGTCGCGTACATGAAAGCATGTGCGAAGGGAACCTTTTCATGTGTGAAAAGGACCACTCGATACGTGGAAAAAGCCACTTTATAAGTGCATAAAGGCACTTGATAAGTGCATAAGGAAGAGGATAAGGAAATGTGCTAATATAGGCTAATAAGCTTATATATGGTTATTTCCTACAATAACTACCCCTTAGGCCTATAAATAGGACCCAAGGGTAAGGATTTTAAGGCTAATCCTTCATGCCATAAGTTTGCATAAGGCAACCTTCTTTCCTCTTCTCCCTTCCATTAAAGTTCTTCATCCAAGTAGAGATTTAGACGGTGAAACGCTGCTTCGATCCTCTGTGACGAAGTACCGACCGTTGTGGCGAATCCAAGGGCGAAGTTCAGAGACTACAGCCTAGCGTATGCTAATGTAAGTTCTCTTTCGATCCTCCATCATCGCATGATGGGATCCTACATTGGTATCAGATGTTGGGATTTCATAATCCCATGTTCACTTTCTTATTCTATTCCATATGATTTTGATGTGACAACTATTATTATTGTTACTCACTCTATCTATGCAGATATGCAGATTCCTAAATATATCTACGCTTGGACAATAATCACTTGATAAGGAATCCCTGCATAAAGGCATCTCAAATACTCACATGAAACTCAACATACATATCTACGGAAATCTACGGACTGATGTATTTTTTATATTTATAGATTTCAGAGCCTTGAATATGAAATCCATCTACGTCATAGGTTCCTAATAACATATCCTAAACAACTAAGGCAACCATCAGAAAAGTCAAAATTCACGTTTTTCTGTCTTAGTCGACTAAGGCAACCATTAGTCGACTAAAAACTTTTTCTTCGAATTTTGACCTGAAAATTTCTGAGTAGTCTTCAGTCAACTTCAGAAATTTACCGTTAAAATTTCAGTCAAAAATTCCAAAGTTTGACTTTTAGTCGACTAAGCCTTCTTTAGTCGACTAATGAAGTTTTTGTGTTCGTTTTTTCTGAAACTTTCCAGACCGTTTCTGAACGGTAGGAAACTCCTTTCCCCCCATTTTCCCTCAGAATAACTGCCCAAAAATACTATAAATAAGAGGGCATACCCCTCATTCTTTCCACACAACTTTCTTCTCTCTTTCTTCCTAGAATTGTTGATTCTAAGCAATCTTGCCTTAGTTGCTCTTTTCTCATTTGTAAGAAGAAATCCATAGATTTCTCTTTTCTTATGAGAACGGAAGAACTTCAAGATTCTTAATCATAGATCTTTTGGAAATTGAAGTTTTCTTCCTTGAAGCAATTTTGATCTTTTTCAACATCATTTTAGAAAGTTGTTTGTGTTCATAATTGTAAGAAGAAATCGATTGATCTCTCTCTTCTTTTATGAACCAGAGAACTTCAAGTATTGTTCTTCATTTCATATCTTTTATATCTTGAAGTCTCTTTTGAAAACACCATCCTTGAATTTCATTCTAATTCATAACAAGGCTATAGGTGTTTTTCTATTTCTTATTTAACAGGTTTGAATCTCTTTTGAGATTGTACAAAGTTTGGGACACGGGGAGTGTCGCCATTTTTGTAAGTTGGTGCTTGCGGGGCAAATGATTATAGTGGATTGAAAATCTCTACGGGGTAGAGGACTGGAGTAGGATCAAAAGGATCCGAACCAGGATAAATCTCTGTGTTTGAGTTTGATTTACATTTTCTACATACTTTACTTTCTGCACATCTTAAGCAATTAGAAGTAACTCTTTAATTGCAACAGTTAATTTTTTTAATATACACTATTCACCCCCCCCTCTAGTGTATTTGATCCTTATAGGTTAGAATTACATTTGGTTTCAGAGCGAGGCTAAGATGGCAGCAAGTTCCTCAACATCAAACATGAACGCCGTTCCACACAACTACAATCAGCATCCTGAAGGGCACTCTCAAACTCGTCCTCCTCTATTTGATGGTTCAAATTACTCATATTGGAAAATACGAATGGAGATTCATCTCCAAAGTATGAATTATGAGATTTGAGACATCGTAGAGACAGGATACACAAAGCCAGAAACACATGTTGCTGATTGGACCACCAACGACAAAACTGCAAAGACCAACAACTCAAAGGCCATGAATGCTTTATTCTGTGCCATGGATAAACATGAGTTTAATCGAGTATCTCAGGCCAAAAGTGCAAAGGAAATTTGGCACATACTCGAGGTAACTCATGAAGGAACCAGTAAAGTAAAGGAAACCAAGATTGCTTCATTGGTTCATAAGTATGAGTTGTTCAAGATGCAAGACAAAGAGACTATTGGAGAAATGAACACCAGGTTCACTAACATTATTAATTCTCTTACTGCTCTTGGAAAAGTTTACTCTTCTCTTGATCAGGTACGCAAGATTCTTAAGGTACTCTCCCCAGAATGGCGTCTAAAGATAACTGCTATTGAGGAAGCCAATGATCTTTCCACCTTATCAATGGAAGATCTAATTGGTAACCTAATGGCACATGAAGTTACATTGCAAGATGCAAAAGAAGAATCAAATCAGAAGAAGAAAGTACTCGCCTTCAACACAACATCAGATAATGAAGATTCAGATGATGACATGGCATTCTTTGCCAAGAACTTTAGAAAGTTCTTTCAAAAAGGTAAGTATAATAATAAGTTTAAAAATACTGATTCTTCTCTTTGCTTCAATTGTAATAAGCCAGGACATATGAAGAAAGATTGTCCACTTCTCAAAGCAAAGTTCAAAACTTCCAACAACGATCAATCCAGAAGGGAAAGGAGGTTTGATAAGATGAAGAAAGCATTTGCAGCAACTTGGGATGAATCTTCAGATGAAGAAGATGACAATAATGAAAATGCTAATATGTGTTTTATGGCACAAGATGAAGAAGAAGAGGTAAGTTCCTTTAATAATGAAGAATTATTAGAAGCATTGAAAGATCTTTATTCTCATTTCAAAAAGTTGAATAATCAACATAAATCTTTGAAACAAAGTAATGATAATCTCCTTATTAAATATCATGAATTATCTTCTTCTAAAAACACTACACCAAATTCCATACATATTGAGAATACATCTTCTCAAAATTTGGATCTGAGTAAAGAGAATGATATTCTCAAAACTAAGAATTTAGAACTTCATACACAAATATCCGAAATGGATAAAAATATTTCATCACTAAAGATAAAATACGAAGAGTTGTCTTCCAATGTTAATAAATTTAACAAAGGAAAGACTAATCTCGATGATTTGCTTAGAATTCAATATCCAGCAAATCATAGACAAGGATTGGGATATTCTAATAAGGATACACCCAAGACTTATAACACTTCTTCCTCCTGTGGAAAAACAACTTTTGTTAAACCACAAAAGAAGAATCACACATTCATATACACGAAGAAAGTAAACATTCCTATTTCTTCTTCACAAAGAAATGTTACTAACATTTCAAAAACATTTCCTTGGAAACCTACTACAATTAGTATATGGGTTCCTAAGGTTTCTTGTTTAAAAGATAGAAATAATTATATTTCTACTTATATGCACTCTATTGTTTATTCTGATGATTACATTAGAAAGCCAAATTCCACTTGGGTTTGGCTTCCAAAAATCTAATCCCAAGGACCCTCAAAAAGGGGTACCAATGGTTAATGTTTTATCTTTCAAGTACCTAAAAAGGAAAGATGGATTTTGGACAGTGGATGTTCAAAACATATGACGGGAAATATCAACTTGCTTTCTAACATTATATATAAAGATGGAGGCACAGTTACCTTTGGTGACAATAAAAAGGGCAAAATCATAGGCACTGGAACAGTTGGTAATGCAAATCAGCCTATCATTGAGAATGTTCACCTGGTTAACTGTTTGAAACACAACTTACTTTCCATTAGTTAGTTATACGATAAAAATTACAAAATAGTTTTTGAACAAAATGATTGCATCATTTATGATTCTGATATGTCATCCATTTTATTCCGTGGTAAGCGTAAGAATAACATTTATATCTTATGCATGTCTATTACCACTAATAATCATTGTTTAATGATTACATTAGATGACACACTTTTATGGCATAAACGTTTTGGACACACAAATTTCAAAAATCTTGCACATATTTCAAAACACAAATTAGTAAATGGAATGCCAAATATTTCTTTCAAACACAAATATTTTTGTGATGCTTGTCAACAAGGAAAGATGCATAAATCTTCTTTTAAATCAAAGGGTATTATCTCAACAAAGAGACCATTAGAACTTCTACACTTGGATTTGTTTGGTCCTTCAAGAGTAGCCTCTTTGAATAAAAGTAGATATGCATTTGTCATTGTTGATGATTATTCTAGATATACTTGGGTTATATTCTTACAAAATAAGAATGATGCTTTTGAAGAATTTTCAATATTTTGTAAAAAGATACAAAAAATCAAATCCTCTAACATTGTCACTATTCGTAGTGATCATGGGGGAGAATTTGAAAATGATTCTTTTACCAAGTTTTGTAATGAAAATGGCATTACACACAATTTTTCTTTTCATCGTACCCCTCAACAAAATGGAGTAGTTGAAAGGAAAAATAGAACTTTACAAGAATGTGCTAGAACAATGCTTTGTGATAGTAATCTACCAAAATATTTTTGGGCAAAAGCTGTTGCAACTGCCTGCTACATTATGAATAAAGTTCTTATAAGGCCATTGCTTAATAAAACTTGTTTTGAATTATTATTTAATCGCATTCCCCGTGTATCTTATTTTAAAGTGTTTGGATGTAAATGTTTCATTCTCAATACTAAAGATGCATTAGATAAATTTGATTCAAAATTTGATGAAGGTATTTTTGTTGGATACTCAACACGTAGCAAAGCCTACAGAGTATTTAACAAAAGAACTTCAACAGTTGAAGAATCACTACATGTCACATTTGATGAAAACCATTCATCTAATTCTCCCATCATCATTGATGAAGAAGAGAATATATTACCTTTATCTAATTCTTTAGATAATATTAATCTTGATGAAATTGATGCTACTAAACCCTCTGTTGAGTCTGTTTCAGATAATGCAGATCTTCCTAAGGAATTTGCACAAGTTCCAAACCATCCATCAGAATTAATCATTGGAGATATTACAAATGGAGTAAGAACTCGTCGTCAAATAAAACAAATGGCGCATTGTGCTTTCCTCTCAACCATTGAACCAAAGAACATCAATGAAGCATGCAAAGACAGTTCTTGGGTCATTGCTATGCAGGAAGAACTCAATCAATTTCAGAGAAATGATGTTTGGGAATTAGTTTCCAGACCAACAGATCATTCAATTATTGGTACCAAGTGGGTATTCAAAAATAAATTGGATGAATTTGGTCAGGTAATTAGAAACAAGGCACGATTGGTTGCACAAGGTTATAATCAAGAAGAAGGAATTGATTATGAAGAAACCTATGCACCAGTTGCTCGTCTTGAATCTATTAGAATGCTTTTATCATTTGCATATTTTAAAGATTTTAAATTATTTCGAATGGATGTTAAAAGTGCTTTTTAAAATGGTTTTCTCAAGGAGGAAGTCTATGTTGAACAACCTCCAGGTTTTACTAATGAGAATTTAGAAAATCATGTTTTTAAACTAAAGAAAGCTTTATATGGTCTTAAACAAGCACCTCGTGCTTGGTATGAAAGATTGAAAAATTTTCTTTTAAATTCTGGTTATAAAATTTGTAAAATTGATTCAACTCTGTTTATTAAAAATATAAAATCTGACATCATTATTATTCAAATATATGTTGACGATATTATATTTGGTTCTACTAATGAAACTCTTTGTTTAGATTTTTCTAAGATTATGCAGAAGGAATTTGAAATGAGTCATATGGGCGAACTCAACTACTTCCTTGGACTTCAAATCAAACAAATGAAGGAAGGTATCTTCATTCATTAATCAAAGTACGCCAAAGAACTCATCAAACGTTTTGGTTTAGAGACTTCTGCTGATAAACATACTCCAATGAGTACATCTACATCACTAGACAAAGATTTAAATGGTAAGAGTGTTGATCAACGTCTTTACAGAGGTATGATTGGCTCTCTACTTTATTTAACTGCTAATAGACCAGATATTATGTTTTCAGTTTGTTTATGCGCACGTTTTCAAGCAGATCCTAAGAAATCACATCTTACTGCTGTAAAACGGATAATTAGATATGTTAAACATATTTCTGATTTTTTTATCCTAAAACTAGCACATATGATTTATTATCATATAGTGACATAGATTTTGCCGGTTGCAAATCAGACCGAAAAAGTACCAGTGGTACATGTCATTTTCTTGGACATGCTTTGGTCTCATGGTTTAGCAAAAAGCAAAATTCTGTTTCATTATCTACCACAGAGGCAGAATATATTGCCGCTGGGTTAGCATGTGCACAAATATTATGGATGAAACAAACTATCTCAGATTATGGTATTGAGTGTTCCACATGTCCTATAATGTGTGATAACACTAGTGCAATTAATTTATCTAAGAATCCAGTTCATCATTCACGCACTAAGCATATAGATGTCCGTCATCACTTTTTAGATGATTATGTTCAAAAAGGGGATATAGTTTTGAAATTCATTTCCACTGAACATCAGATTGCCGATATCTTAACTAAGCCTTTGAAAGAGGAATCTTTCATCAAACTTCGCAGAGATCTAGGTATCATCAGTGAATCTGAATTTGCCACTTAATGTTTTCCAATTTTAGTAAATTTCTGAAATTTTCTTATAATTTTTTGATAATTATTTTTTTAGTCGACTAACGTTTTGTTTAATCGACTAATATATCCAGATTTTTTTGCTTATCATTCGGTTTTATATATTTATTATTTCTTTCCTAACTATTAGGACTGTTCAGTAATTTCGAGTATCTTTCTAAACATTCATCTTTCTATGGGATTGTCTTTTTCCTATAAACATTCGGTTTGTCTTTTCTCTTATGAGATTATTTCAAAAGTTAAATTTTTACTTACCTTCTTGATTGTCGCATCCTGACATAGGATTCCTTTTTGGCTTCTTGCGTCGGCCCCCTAGAAAACCCAACGTTATTGCCTAGAAAACCCAACATTATTCCTCTTGGAATAAGAACTTGTCATTAATTCTTCTTGGAACTCAACATTTTATTTAATCATTTTCCATTGGAAAATGTACTTTCTCTACCCAATTCACTGTGTTTGACCAACCACTCTTACAAGACTTCAAGAGACTTAAAATATCTCCACCCACTACCGTCCTTTCCCACTTAATCTTTATTATTTTTTTAAAATATTTTATTTATTATTATTATTATTAAAATCCAAACGGTGCGATCTAGATATTTTTTTTCGGTTACCTTAGTCGACTAACCAATCTATTAGCTGACTAACTCGGTTTTTTAAACCGTTTCCGATCTAACTTCCGTCTTTTCGCGTTTTCGTTTCTTCTTCCTCCCGCCTCTTCACATATTTTTGAAAACTTTTCAGTTCTTTCTCACCCAGTCAGTTTCTCAAACTTCTCTCGAACTGATCATGGCACCCATTCACTTGGATAACTACTTCCACTACTGCCTATTTATTTTCGGAAATTACTCCCCATTTCTTTTATCCCAAACCGAACCCTCTCTTCAACCTCTTCTTCTTCTTCCATGGCTCTCCCTCAATTTCGTGATGCCGCAGCCGAAAATCGCTTCAACGCCTCCGCGAGTGCGAAGTTCCATCCTGAGCGCTTCATCGATTATACTGCTCTTGCTTCCTTCAATATCCTCTCCATCCTTTCCGCAGCCGGCCTCGAAAAGATTTGGGCACTCGGCAACAAGGAACCATACTACCCCCTTCTCGTCCGCGAATTCTACGCCAATCTCGAGCCGTGCGTCATCGGTCATGATACCCATCTTCTCACCCGCGTCAAGAATCTTCCAATTTGTCTAACTCTTCGTCGGATCTGTGAGTTGCTTGATCTTCCTCCACATTTTTCGGGTTCTCTCAACTTCACGATGACCGATCCTCGTATCCTAGCAAAAATCGCAACCCCTTGGGTTCATTAACTCTCTGCTGTTCATTTCCACCCACCTGCTCGCATCATCCTTAAGGTTATAGTTTCCAATCTTATGCCGAAAGGCGGCTCCTTTAACTATCTTTCCAACGAATTGGAGCATTGCCTTTATGCGGTGATGGGCGGGTTACCTATTAACTGGGGTTTCGTGATCTTGCAGTCTCTTCTTCGGCCAGTTCAAACTCATATCTATCATCCCTCATTCATAACCTTGGTCCTCAAAATGTTTTGTGTTCCTCTCGACGGAGAAATTTCCGTCTCCAATCCTTATAATATCAACATCATCACTTTGCACAATATGCATCTGGATCTTCCGGACCCTGAGGAATCCGATGCGGCCAATAGTGATGATGATGACACCGATGAAAATCCTGAAGAAGACCCAGTAGAAGACCCCACTTCAGTCGACCCCGACTATACTCTGACCCAAAACACTTTCGGCCCCTCTTCCTCTACTCCGGGTTCATCCCGTGGTTTCCGTCGTTTTGTTAAGAAACAATGCGTCCACAAATGTTTTCCTGAGTGTCGAACCAATCCTCGGTCCTGTCCCCTAAAGACCCCAAGGACTTCCTTTACTCCTCGCCAAACTACCCAGACTACACTTCACGGTCTTCGCGAGGATGTTCGTTCTCTTCGCGATACGGTCACTACCGGGTTTAGTGAATTTCGGTCAGCCTTAACTGAACATGCTCATGTGCTCGACCAAGTTCAACTCAATCAGAGCAAGCTTGTTTCTGCACTTGAGGCTCTGAATGTAGTTGCTCCAGAGGAAACACACCGTCGTAAATCGCGTCGCAATTCTCAGGACTATGGTTCTCCTTCCGGACGTTAGACCTAGCTGTTCGTTGTCGTCATTTTCCTAGTTATTGTCGCATGTCGTCAGTGTTTGCTGTTTCATGAATGTAGTGGTATTTTGCTTTTGGGTTGTAGGCCTTTGGGCTTTTGGTGATGGGCGTTGGCAACAATCTGTTTTATGGTTCTCAGTCGTAGTTGTTATAGGCCGTAGGGCCGTAGTACTAGATATGTGGGACAGTATGCTTGCTCGTAACTTTGTATGATTCCTATCTTTTTTGTTTAGTACAATCTGTTTGGTTCTGTTTTGTGCAAACTTTGTTCCGTTGTATGTTCTGTTCTATGCTATTTTCTCTTAGTCGACTAACAAGTTCCTTAATCGACTAATTTTATTTTTCCCCATCTTTTTGTCAATGACAAAGGGGGAGAATATTTAGGCAATTTTTAAGGGGGAGCATACATATTTGTCATCATAAACTAAGTTTATAAATTGAGTATAGCATATGATATGATATCTGCATATAATTGAGTGTGACACTTCACTTTTTATAAATATTTGTCATCATCAAAAAGGGGGAGAATGTTGGGATTTCATAATCACATGTTCACTTTCTTATTCTATTCCATATGATTTTGATGTGACAACTATTATTATTGCTACTCACTCTATCTATGCAGATATGCAGATTCCTAAATATATCCACGCTTGGACAATAATCACTTGATAAGGAATCCCTGCACAAAGGCATCTCAAATACTCACATGAAGCTCAACTTACATATCTATGGAAATCTACGGACTGATGTATTTTTTATATTTATAGATTTCAGAGCCTTGAATATGAAATCCATCTACGTCCTAGGTTCCTAATAATATATCCTAAACAACCTTTTTCAGAAAAGTCAAAATTCACGTTTTTCTGTCTTAGTTGACTAAGGCAACCATTAGTCGACTAAAAACTTTTTCTTCGAATTTTGACCTGAAAATTTCTGAGTAGTCTTCAGTCAACTTCAGAAATTTACCGTTAAAATTTCAGTCAAAAATTCCAAAGTTTGAATTTTAGTCGACTAAGCCTTCTTTAGTCGACTAATGAAGTTTTTGTGTCCTTTTTTTCTGAAACTTTCCAGACCGTTTCTGAACGGTAGGAAACTCCTTTTCCCCCATTTTCCCTCAGAATAACTGCCCCAAAATACTATAAATAAGAGGGCATACCCCTCATTCTTTCCACACAACTTTCTTCTCTCTTTCTTCCTAGAATTGTTGATTCTAAGCAATCTTGCCTTAGTTGCTCTTTTCTCATTTGTAAGAAGAAATCCATAGATTTCTCTCTTCTTATGAGAACGAAAGAACATCAAGATTCTTAATCATAGATCTTTTGGAAATTGAATTTTTCTTCCTTGAAGCAATTTTGATCTTTTTCAACATCATTTTAGAAAGTTGTTTGTGTTCATAATTGTAAGAAGAAATCGATTGATCTCTCTCTTCTTTTATGAACCAGAGAACTTCAAGTATTGTTCTTCATTTCATATCTTTTATATCTTGAAGTCTCTTTTGAAAACACCATCCTTGAATTTCATTCTAATTCATAACAAGGCTATATGTGTTTTTCTATTTCTTATTTAACAGGTTTGAATCTCTTTTGAGATTGTACAAAGTTTGGGACACGGGGAGTGTCGCCATTTTTGTAAGTTGGTGCTTGCGGGGCAAGTGATTATAGTGGATTGAAAATATCTACGGGGTAGAGGACTGGAGTAGGATCAAAAGGATCCGAACCAGGATAAATCTCTGTGTTTGAGTTTGATTTACATTTTCTACATACTTTACTTTCTGCACATCTTAAGCAATTAGAAGTAACTCTTTAATTGCAACAGTTAATTTTTTTAATATACACTATTCACCCCCCCTCTAGTGTATTTGATCCTTACAGGTTAGAATTACATCAGAGCCACACGGGTTCGCTCCGGTCTCACCGATGAATGACACGTTGTCTCTTTCACGAATGAGTTTCCTTCCATTATGGATATGGTAGGAGCACATCGTGATGGAGAGAACGTCAAAAGTTGTTCTTTTCACTCTCCATGACGGGAAGAACTGACCGTTCATCTCGCCAAACTCGTACTCCTCATGATGCTGAGTCTCCATTCAATAGGGAAGGTGAACTCTCTTCATGTAGAGCGTGAAGTTTGCGGTCTTGAAGGTGTGTTATTTTTTTGGCACACTGCCATTAAAGAATAACTACTTTCTCGATGAACGGGTGTCTCATCGGAGAAGAAGGTGGTTTCATACTTCTCATCGGAGAAGATGAACACATATCTCTTTGGAGCATGATGCACCCCCCTACCCAAAGGGGAAGGGGTTGGCTTCTGCCAATGACAACCAAGACCACCACCCCATAGGGGGGGTGTGCGGCCGGACTCCAAGGAGGCTGGTCGGTCGGCCACCCTGGCCGGCCAGGGTCTCGGCCAGGTCCGGGCGCCCTGGCCTCTGCCAGGGCCAGGGCCGGCCCTGGCAGAGGCCAGGGCCCAGCGCCCTGGCCTCGGTCAGGGCCAGGCCGGCCCTGGCCTGGCCTCTGCCAGGGCCAGGGCCGGCCCTGGCAGAGGCCAGGGCCCGGCGCCCTGGCCTCGGCCAGGGCCAGGCGGGCCCTGGCCTCTGCCAGGGCTATGGCCGGTACTGGCAGAGGCCAGGGCAGAGGCACCCTGGCCGAGGCCAGGGCCCGGCCTGACCGGCCCTGGCTGAGGCCAGGGCCCGGCCAGAGGGCGCCCTGGCCTTCGGCCAGGGCCTGGCCGAGGCCAGGGCCTGGCCAGAGGGCGCCCTGGCCGAGGCCAGGGCCTGGCCAAGGAGGCCGACCTCGACTCCAAAAGGGGGGGGGGGGAGGGGGCTTGCATGGCCGGCCCCTACGGGGCCGGCGGCGGTTGCATGCGGCCAAACCCCTGCAGAGGGAATCCGGCCTTGGCACGGCCACGGCTAGACCCCGGTAATGGCCAGGGAAGGCCACTGCCTTCCGCTGCAAAATACGTTTGCAAACTACTTTTTCAAAATACGTTTTTTTTCAAAAAAGTTTTTCCGCTGTAAGTACTATAAGAGTACTATTGTTTGATAAGTGATGGGGAAATATTGAAAGTTGTTCTAGATGGTGATTGGCATCAAAATGACCTTTCCGATTCTAGGGCAACATCTTCAACATTTTTCGAAAGTAACTTATCAAATGAAAACTTTATGCAATGTTTTTGATCAAACTTGTTTTATGTCTTTTGCAACATTTTAAAACTAAAATGTCTTTCGCTACTAAGAACATCGTCGCTGAGTTGAACAAAGGTGAAAAACTCAACTGCGATAATTACAAACTATGGTCTATGAAGATACAATATGTTCTAGAGGAGCAAGATGTGCTCGAAACTCTGAAGAACATAATGATTGAACCTGAGTTAGGCACTACGGCCCAACACAGAAGAGACATGGAAGGTTTTGATGCTTGGTCTCGGAAGAACAAGATTGCTCGCATTAAGTTGCTGTCAAGTATGCAGATGACATAATGCGAATTTTTCGAGAATAAGACCTAGCTATGGACATATGGTCCAAGCTTGAGGAGAAGTTTGGTGGCACCTCGGTGACCAAACTTCGATCTTTAACTGTAAAATTCGATTCATACAAAAAGCGTCGAGATCATTCCATGGGAATGCATCTGCGACACATGGCGAATCTTATTTCAGAGTTAAAGGATGCAGGTCATATGATCACTGATGAGCAACAAATCCAAGCGGTCATACGGTCCCTACCAATTGAATGGGACAACATGAAGATGCATCTCACTCATAATGAGAGCATCAAGAACTTCAACGATGTTTCTAAGCACCTCGAGTTAGAGGAAGAGCGGCTTGCGGCCGCCAAGCCAAGTGCAGAAGTGCACATGGTTGCTAGTTACTCACATGGGGGCAAGAAACGTAAACATCACTCGAAGTTTGCTCATGACCAGCAAAAGCAACCAGTGTCTACCAAGAAACCCAAACAGAAGGGTGGGAACAAGAAATGGCACAAGAAGAAAGACTTGAAGAGGATCAAGTGCTTCAAGTGCAACAAGTTAGGTCAATTTGCCCGTTCTTGTATGGATGGAGGTGACAAGGTAACTTGTAGTAATACTAGTTACATATGTGTTTCTAGTTCAATATTTCCTGTAGAATCTAATCCTTTTTGGATAATTGATTCAGGTGCCACCGACCACATAGCAAGGGACATACGGTCCTTTATGGAGTATCATCGGATACCCCAAGAAACGAAGTGGATATATGTAGGAAACAACACACGTGTTGAAGTGAAAGGCGTTGGGACGTGCAAGCTCGTCTTAGACAACGGCCGCACTATCTTACTTCATGATGTCCTCTTCGCTCCAGATATTCGAAGGAATATTATATCTGTGGTTGTATTAGTGGGTCTGGGTTATAATTGGTTTTTTCATAATTGTACTGTGGATTTGTCTTGTAATAATTCTGTAATTGGTTCTGGGTATGTTTTTAAAGGATTCATTGTATTAAATACGATGTACGATTCCTCAAATTTTAATGAAAATTTCATTGTTACAAATTCTTCGATTTATGAATCTGATGTAATTTGTTGGTACGCAAGGCTTGGTCACATTGGACCAACACGTATGGATAGACTTGCCAAACGTGGCCTTCTATCCAATGTTTCAAAGGTCGAAATGTTGACTTGCGAACATTTCCTTGTAGGGAAATCTTGTCGCAAGCCATTTGGAACCGGCACAAGGGCCAAAGTTCCATTACAGCTAATCCATTCGGACATATGTGGTCCGATGAATGTCAAGACAAGACGGGGGAAGTCCTACTTCATCACTTTTATTGATGACTTCACCCGATTCGGACATATCTATTTGATATCCCACAAAAGTGAAGCATTAACCTGCTTTAAAAACTATATGAGTTTAGTGAATAATCAATTAGATCGCAAGATTAAGGTCTTGCGAACCGATAGAGGTGGTGAATATCAATCAACAAGTTTTAAGGAACTTTGTGATGAAAAGGGCATAGTTCATCAAATAACTATGCCTTATACTCCACAACAAAATGGTGTTGCTGAAAGGAGGAATAGGACTTTGATGGAAATGGTCTGTTCAATGATGGCACAAGCTAACTTGCCAATCACTTTTTGGGGTGATGCATTATTGACGGCTACTTTCATCTTGAATCGCGTACCCTCGAAATCAGTTAGCTCCACTTCTTATGAGTTGTGGAACCAAAGGTCTCCTGACTTAAGCATATTAAAACCTTGGGGGTGTGCATCCTACGCACATATTTCCTCCCATAAGTATGGCAAACTTGGACCAAGGGGGAGGAAATGTATCTTTATATGATACGCAGAAAACTCCAAAGGTTATGTTTTCATTGGTCAGGAAGACAATGGAGGACTGATTGAATTTGAGTCGAGGGATGTTACTTTCTTGGAAAATGAGTTTCCAAGACAGGGCGAGATAAGTCAGGACTTATCTCTATTTGAGATTTATGATCAAGAAGGATTACCTTATTCGAGTGGGAGAATTCTTGGTGAAGACGAAAATACATTTCAACCTTCACCAATGGATTATACGAATGATGTGAATCCTATTCCAGATAGGAATAATGATCCAAGTGGGAGCAATTTTAATCACATTCCAAGTGGGAGTAATATTAGAATTGATCTAACTTTGAGTCAACAAGGACTTGAAGAATCTCAAATGCGACGTAGTAGTCGTACAAGGTTAGCTCCTCTAAGATTTGGGGATGAATTTCCACAAACCTTTATGACTTTACTACAAGAAGATGACGAGCCTGCTACTTTCAAACCGGCCGTATCTTGCCCTGCAAAAGACAAATGGATGGAAGCAATGAAGGAGGAATTAGAATCCATGAAAATTAACCAAGTCTAGGACTTAGTTGACTTACCAAGAGGACGTAGAGCTATTGGGAACAAATGGGTTCTCAAGATCAAGCATAAGGCTGATGGTTCTATAGACAGATATAAAGCTCGCCTTTTCGCGAAAGGTTTTACGCAACAGGAAGGGATAGACTACGAAGAGACCTTCTCACCTGTTGTTCGTTTTACCTCGATTCGCTTGATTCTGGCTTTGGTAGCTTGCTTAGACCTCGAATTACATCAAATGGATGTAAAGACTGACTTTCTCAATGGAGAATTGGACGAGGAGATCTATATGGAACAACCAACAAGGTTTGTAAAAGAAGGAAACGAACATAAGGTTTGTAAACTTCGTAAGTCCATATATGGTCTTAAACAATCCTCGAGGCAATGGTATATACGATTTCAAGAAGTTGTCTTATCAAATGGTTTTACCATGCTTGATGAGGATAATTGTGTATATATCAAGAGGATCAAAAGCAAGTATGTTATTATGTCTCTATATGTAGATGACATTTTAATAGCTGGAAATGACAAGGGCTTTGTGATGGATATCAAGGCTTGGCTTTCATCAGTATTTGAGATGAAAGACATGGGAGAAGCCGCATATATCCTTGGAGTTAAGATTTCAAGGAATCGTTCGAAGAAACTTCTTTCTCTTTCACAAGAGACTTATATAAAGAAGTTTCTAGAACGTTTTAATATGCAGGACTGTAAGTCCATTGATACTCCAATAAGCAAATGCGATAATTTATGTCTGAAGATGTGTCCTAAGAACCAAAAGGAAAAGGAAATTATGGAAAAAGTTCCATATTCCAGTGCAGTTGGTAGTCTTATGTACGATGTGTACAAGACCAGACATCTGTTTTGCTGTTGGAATGGTAAGTCGTTACCAATCCAATCCAGGGCAAACACATTGGAAAGCGGTTAAGAGGATAATGCGGTATCTTAAAGGGACTGCGGATTATGCTTTATGCTATCAAGGAAATGCCTTGAGGCTCGAAGGCTACACTGATGCTGATTGGGCGGGTGATCTCGATGAGCGACGATCGACCTCAGGACATGTTTTTCTACTCGGATCTGGTGCAATATCCTGGAGTAGCAAAAACCAATCCTGCATCGCACTTTCAACTATGGAAGCCGAGTTTGTAGCATTTAGCATGGCGGTCCAAGAAGCTGTTTGGCTTAGGAGATTCTTAGACAAGCTAATTGATGCAAGTGACTCTAGTGCTGTACCAATATACAGTGACAGTCAAGCATCTATAGCCTATGTCAAAGATCCAAAATTCCATTGTAAGACCAAACACATTGATATCCGCTACAAATTTGCAAAAGACTATGATAAGAACAAGAAGGTAGACATTAGATACATATCTACGCATGAGATGATAGCGGATCCGCTTACGAAGGCGATCCCCAGAGATGTGTTTTACAAACACTTAGCATCTCAAGGATTGCATAAGAGCTGAGTTGTATCAATGTATATTCCCATGTCTATGCAAGATCAAATTTAATAAAAGAATAAGTTCTTTTTAAACATTGCATATGATTTTCTTGAAAATGTTTGTGTACATTTCTATTAAATCTCAGCTATGTTTTTTTTGGTATGTCGGACAGATTGAGGTTGTCTCTCTCACATGAGCAACCGCCTTTATTCTATCAGACGGATAAGATAAAGATGAGACATGTTTAAAGTCAAAATCGTCAGACGGATGATTTAGAGTCATGACTTAAACAAGATGGTCGTATGAAAGATCTGCATCATATGGATGCTTACAAAGATCTAAGAAGATTTTTTGAAATCTTATTTGTCTTATGCGGGATGTGGGTCCAGGAAATTACTGAGTAGTAAAAGGGACTCAAAGTCAGACATTGTGGTGTCTGATCATCATCCTTACAACATCATTAAGACATACGCTCCCTGGGAAAGGAGTGATGTTGTAATACGTATTCATACTACGTATGCATTTGACCATTGGGTTAGAATAGTAATTTTTTTTACTATTATGTGAGGCCCAAAGACCACATGGGTCTTAACTTCTTACCCTTATGGACTCTAATTGGTTCCTTTAGATTTGACTGGGTGATCGCTATCTTAGCATGTTGCTTATGGACTATGGTCAATTCGGTCCGGTGGGGCATGTTAGAAAAGCGAGTCAAGTCAAGATCGAAAGGATCACAAGAAGAGGAAGATTAATTTCATATTCACATTTGGACTGTAGAAATTAAAAGCTGGCCAGCCTATTGTAATCCAGATGGGATTCAATTGTTGAATATAAAGTAAAAGAAATGTGAAGAAATAATCTAGGGTAAAACATGCGTTGATCTACTCAACTTTGCACCCCAAGGAGTGTTGTGTATCTCTAACAAGTGCACAACAGCGGACTCTATGCGCATGACGGTCACACGGTCTATTTCTCAGTATGATAAATAGAAGAACTAAAGGAAAAGATGTTTCCTTACAATCCCTTAAGTGTGAGTGGGAGATGTTGGATATGGACGACATGTATACACCCATGAGGGGATGTATGAGGGTCTATGGACCTCGGATGTCGCGTACATGAAAGCATGTGCAAAGGGAACCTTTTCATGTGTGAAAAGGACCACTCGATAAGTGAAAAAAGCCACTTTATAAGTGCATAAAGGCACTTGATAAGTGCATAAGGAAGAGGATAAGGAAATGTGCTAATATAGGCTAATAAGCTTATATATGGTTATTTCCTACAATAACTACCCCTTAGGCCTATAAATAGGACCCAATGGTAAGGCTTTTAAGGCTAATCCTTCATGCCATAAGTTTGCATAAGGCAACCTTCTTTCCTCTTCTCCCTTCCATTAAAGTTCTTCATCCAAGTAGAGATTTAGACAGTGAAACGCTGCTTCGATCCTCTGTGACGAAGTACCGATCGTTGTGGCGAATCCAAGGGCGAAGTTCAGAGACTACAGCCCAGCGTACGCTAACGTAAGTTCTCTTTCGATCCTCCATCATCGCATGATGGGTTCCTACATCATCCTTGTCACATCTGTTCGCCACGTCCTCTGCCTCTGAGGCCTCCGCATCCATTGCAACCTCTCTTCTTCCACTGACTCTTCCTCTACTACCCTACTATCGCTACCAAACTCAAAACGAGAAGCCATCGGTCGGAAGATCAAGAAAAATACCTAACAGAGTAGCCAAGCTACAGGTACGACCGGAAGCGGATCTCCGACGAGTGCAACGATGATGACGTCGACGAACGATAAACTGGAAAGCGCAAAGTTGAAATCGGAAGAAACTTTTGATCGATTACCTCCTTCTCATATTTATAGAGAGCTGCAAGCCATCCTAGCCATTGAAGCGTCGCCACACGACGCCCATCTGAGCCTCCTTGATGCCTCGACTGACGTACCAGTCACCTCCACCATGCGTCACGCTCCTAGCAGCAGTGACACTTCGATTTTCCCCCGCCCTGTCTAATCGCAATAATAACAACTAGGGGGACGTGTGCCCTGAGAACGTCGTCGCCTCTAAGCCCGGTACGAGACCCAACGCGCCATTTCCAGGAGGGAAGATGATACGTCATCCGAGCCAAGCCGAGCTTCCACCTCAAGCCCAAATGACGAGGGCAATTCTTACGACCTAAAGATCGTGATAGTCCGACTTCTTGACCTCGACTGCCAGTGAGCGACAGCACACCCGTCGTCTCCAGGACCATGTTATGAATTGACGGAAGATGACTAGCTCGGCGCCCGACCTCACCCGTGCACCGCCCAGCTACTTTTCCAAGCCCGTCAAACCCAGAGTCTGCCATAACCTGCGGATAGGTCACCAGGTCGCTGAGATCAGCGCCCGCCCACGGGGTGCCCCTCTTTCCTTAGGTCGCCCGGGGAACAGCAAGGTCGCCTGACGACCGCCCAGTGCGGCCTGATGGGTCGTGTATGAGTCGCCTACGTCTCCATGCTTTTACTGCCCTTTGGTACATCGGTTACGATAAACAACCTAGTACGAGGATGCCTCTGACACTTCCACCGCTCGACAACCTGACAAAGTGCACCCTGGCTGCTGCGCCCCCTGATCGTTGGTGCTTTCGACTATGACACCCTGACAAAGCTCCACTGGTCGTTGCACCGTCTGACAAAAGCATGGCTGACATGCCCAGTTCTGACATCCTCGACCGAAGCTTCCGCTGACAGATGGGCCAGCTCAGCACACCAGGTCAACCTCACCTAACCGCCTCAATCAGGTATAAATACCCCTTCACCTCCATCAGGGAGGAGGTTGGTAAATTAATCCCCAATCTCATTACTCACACACAAGAGCAAAGGTCTTCCATATCTTTGTTCTTCCACAACTGATAGCTCATCACATAAGGTCCACTCACTCTTAGTCCGACCTACGTGCCTAGCCCCCGCTTTAAGTCCTATTACTAACTTAGGCATCGGAGAGGCTAAGGGTTGGACCCCAACCCGGCCATTCTGGCGAGTTGCTCTTGTGCAGGCGAGCTTGTCAATACCGGTCGCGCTCAACCCCATCTCCGGCAGTGCAGTCGTTGGGCAAAATCCTAGCGGAATCTATACCGTGGTCGGCCTTCGCAGTGCGCTCAGCCTCATCATTAAACTAATCACCTGTCAAACAGCCTGCCCTAATCATCATCCCAATCACAACCACCGTGCCCTTGGTTCCCCTTAATACAAATTCATTGTACGTGAGATTTACCCCGCAACAACACCCAAACAGGATCATCGAGTGAGGCTGACCTTAGGTTAGGCTAGATCAGTTCACCCAGGTTCGATATGTTGAGGCGCAATGACTAACTATTTGACAATGATAAAACAATATTAGTTATATTTTGCTCCTTTTAAGCTTGAGATCCATGTATAGTCCCCTCCCATCGTTTTTTTTCTTTTTAAAAAATATTTCGATCTCTTTATTTGATCTTCCCCCCTCCCGATTTTTTTCTTTTTTTCCTTTTTAAAACTTCGATCGCTTTATATGATCTTTCGTAGCAAGCTCACAAATATTCTTTATTTCTTTTATGTTTGTTTTTGCATTCAGAAATTGTCACGCTTTGATATTGTATTGTGAAGACTTGCTCTTTAACTTATAAAATTTTAAACGTGTAATAATTAAGAATTCAAAAAATATGTAATAAACTTATTAGAACTCAATGCGATAAGCCCATATCAAAGGCTTATTTTCAGAAGGGAATTGCTATTCAGACATACCTTTCTGCTGAGTTTACATACCACCTAAATTTTTAATGTAGTGCACATGCCTAAATAGGATTTTTGCTGAGTTCACATACCGGATTTGGCAAAAATACCCATTAACAAGTTCCACACAGAACACGACAATCTTCTTCAATGAAATTGGAACGATAGGATCTAAAAGGGGGCTTCTACATCTCTCCGACGAGATCAACGGTCAATTGAGCCGTTGCGGCTTCAGAGCGACCATCGTACCGGGACTGAGCTGGGCCTGTCGGCGAAACGCGATCGAAGCAGCGGATCTTTGCAAATTTTGTTATCTACTAGATTTTTGGAGGCATATAATTAGTTGTCGATGGCTGTTCTGCTAGCATTGTATTCTCAAACCCGATGTGCCTCGTCATGCCCAGCAACTTGACATCCGAAGAAATTTTTGGGCAAAATCATCGTTGCCTTGTAATTATCTGTTGCTCAAAATGCTTCTACTTTTTGGATCCGAGAAAACCGATGAAAAATAATGTCTAAATTTACTACAATGATACTGCAAGAATCAAACATCATCACCATCGTTCTTTTTTTGCAAAGTGCATATGAAAAAAGCAAAGCAGATAAGAACAAAGGTTACCCATGTCGCCTGCAAGGGGAAGACGAAAGGTCAGCCAAGTAAGGGCTTTTTGGGGTTTTATTTAAAGATTTATTAAAGGGTATTTCGGGTATTTTTCAAAAAATTAAGTGGTATGTAAACTTAGCAAAAAGGTCTGTTGCGATAGCAGTTCCGTTTTCAGAAACCAACTCGAGCACAATTCATCGAGCGCACCATTGAGGCCCAAACTAGCCTCAGCTCTTTGCTTGAGAGACAAGGTAACATCTCACTATGGTACAAAACAAGAACTGTTGACTCGGAAGGAAAAGACTACAATATCCTTGTTGTAACTTATAAAAAGACAACTAATAGGTTGGTGTGATTCCATTCTCATTTCTCGCTCATGTTACTTACATTTTGACTTTTGTACACTTAGCACTGGCTTGAGTACCAATTAATATAAATCGAAGTCCGCTCTCACTCCGATTCAACTTTTAGCTAATGGTCCTTTTTTGTCAATAATGTAGGAGTTACTGCAGCCACTCTCTGAAGCACTTTGAGGCACACTGAGTCTTCCAAGCCAATACACTTTGAAAGATCACCAAGGCCAAGCCACTAACCCAATCTTTTGGCCTAGTCAGGGGCATATCTTCATATATCGAGCATGAATATAATAATCATCTATGAGAATGGACATGACCAAGATATCAACGCATACATGAGGCTCTAAGGGAACGATGTTAGTAGTCTAAACAATTTAAATCATACAATAGGAGTCATAAAATTAAAATTTTCTACACTAGCTATCAACCAAGCCAAGGATCTACTGCAAATCTAGAGATAAGGAGGAGAATACAATATGAGTCCTCCAAGAACTCGAACCGTCCTTCCAAACCTTGCTAGAGCGAGAAAGGAGGAGAATGCAAAATTTTGATTTTGTGCAAGAGATTCTCACTCTGAAGAGGTTTGAATATCTCCTAACTTTGAGATTTCTCAATTGAGATGGTGAATATTTAGGGCCGGGGTATACCCCCCTTTATAGTGCTAGGGTCACCCGCATCTGAATAGGACTAGAGATTCGTATTAAACTCAACCTAATCCCTAAACATGCAAAGAAGAAAATAATTCTTTTATGAGTTCTAATCTCATTAGAACTAATCATGAAACTAGGATATGATTAAATTAAGAATTCGATTTGGATTAGGACTAATTCTTTGATTAAATCCCCCACCAAATTCAAATCCTTTATCCTCTTCTGTCAGAACTAGTCGACTAGTATCTCTATACTTGTCGACGAGCCAGCTGACTGTCGACGAGCCAGCTGACTGTCGACGAGCCAGCTGACTGGTCGAGTAGTGGCAAGCCACTAGTCGACCAGTCAGTGCTGAGTTGATTATTTCTTCTTCTTTTTTCAACGTTCTCTCAGATGATCATAATGCTTATGATCTTATCCTTGTATATCACATACTAAAAGTTTCATCCTGCGCTTTTCGAAAAAATTCACCATCTGTGTGAGACTTTAATAGCCCGATTCCTACTTCAGTAGTGATTCTTACTTCCGTAGTCATCATCTGTATTGTAATTATGCATCCCAAACCTTCTAAGTATTATGTGTAAAAACTTTTCTTAATTTAAACTTAACATTCAAGACTTTTGATCCTTAAGAATCTATATACCAAGAAGTTAGGAAAAATCTCCAAAGTATTTTATCTCAAATTCACTACACAATACTGATTTGATCTTGTTCAACGCTCCTAGAACATTTGCAGCAAGCAAAAATACATCCACACAAGGATAATATTGTAACACTACTCTCACTTTTCAAAACATACACACAATTATCCAATTTATTTGCAATGAAACAAAGTTGGATAACAGTATTGTAAAATTTGAGGTACTATTGTTTAAATGAATGTTTAAAACAATATAAAGATTTTTTTCAACTTATACAATTTGTCTTCTTATCCTTCAATTTGAAACCCTTTGGTTGATTCATATATATTACTTCTTGTCACACTTTGATGATAACGCATTTTTGATATCTATTTGAAAAATTTCCAAGTCAAGATATGCAACAGTTGCTAAAATTATTCTAATTTATGCAAACCTTCTACCAGAGAGTAAGTTTGCCAATAATCTATCCTGACTTTTTGAGTAAAGCCTTTTGTAACTAATCAGCCCTTAATTGTATCAACAGAACTATTGACCCTATACTCCTTCTTTAATACACATTTGCATCTTGTGTACTTCCTCTCTAATGGAAAGTCATACAACTTCCATCTATATTTTTTCCATATTAAGTCAAGCCCCTTTTTTGCTCTCCAACCATTGATATGTTTTATGTGAGTTCATATCATCCACATAATTCAAGGAGTGAGCTTGCTCATCATATTAATATGTACTGAGAAAAGATGGTTCCCATCCATAAGGGTAATAATCATACATCCACACAAGTGTTGTTTTTGTTCTTTTGTTGCCACTAAAGCTTACAGGTTGGACAAGTTCAGCTAGCTAATTTTCCATAAGTATATTTTTATTTACAGGCTCATCTTCCATAATTGGATGATTCATTTCATCCGCTATGTCTAGATCATTATTGGAAACATTATCTACGTCTAACATATGTGGTACATTTGCTTGGACTTCCTTTAAATTTTCTAGAAAAGTAGCTTCTTTACTTTCTATGACAACTTTTCGTCATGGAAGAACCTGTATTCTTTACATTTTTAAGAATAGCATATAAATTTATACTTTAAGATTTGAAGATCCAACCTATCTTTAACTTGATGTGGAATAAGAACACGTGCCACATGATCCTATTTCCTTACGTGACTAAAATTAGGTTTGTACCATTCCAAATCTCATAAGGTGTTGACTCAACTGATTTTATGGAAATTCTATTAGGAACATAATTAGCCGTTAACATTGCCTCTCCCTAAAATCCTTGGTGAGGCAAGAATGAGACTCCTATATCCCCGGCAACGGCGCCAATTGCTTGAACGCGTCTCAAGTATGTAATGCTTAAGCGCTACTCCCAAGTGTAGGAGGACGTCAAGTAATAAATTTATATCCGGTGAGACCGGGTCGGATCACGGGGACAAGTCGTTTTGTAATCGCAAATTCAATTAATAAAGGAGAGATAAAGACGAAACTACAACCAACTAAGCTAATGGTGGAAATGCGCGTGAAAATGTGGGTGAGACCATCTACCAAACCAACATCCTAGGGTTCGAGAATCGGAGAGGGAAATAGGCGAGGAAGCTTGTGTGGTGTGTGGGAATGAGGTTGCTAAGCATATGGGTTCAATCCGAGGATAACTCAATTGTCTTTCTAGCTAAGGAAAGCGCAATCGGTGGATGTGGCATTTTAACAAATACTTGGTGTGCAATGAAAGTAGGGTATGGAAAATCGAGATAATAAACAACCAAGCATATATGAATGGTACCACTAGGCAAACTCCACTCTAGGGATACCCACTAGGATCCCTAATTCAAAGTATATCCCAAAAAAAATCCTACCACATAAATGTAATGCCCTACCAGCTACTGCACAAGTACTAGAGGGGGGGTGAATAGTACTTTAAAATAATAAGGCGTATTATTCCAAATTAAATTGCACACAACTACCAAGTCAATTTGCGGAAGCTTAAATTGAATGACAACAATGAAATTAACAATGCAAACAAAACGATGTTAATGGGTTCGGATCCACCCAAGTCTCCCCGACTTGTTCCCAGTGATCCTACGTCCCAACCACCCGGATCCCTTCCGGATACTTGAGTTAGAAACCCTAACTCAAGATTTCCACTATGAATATCTTGTGAAAAAACCTTCACAAGATCAAATCATACATGCAATGGCAAAGTGAATCCCACAACCCGGGATCACAAACTTCTCTCACAACCGAGAGAGCCAATAAGCAATATAAAGAGTTTATATGAAATAAATACTCTTACCACAAAATCCTATACCTTGAGTTTTTCTTACCCAATAGGTGGAATGAAGGATTTGAGGAAGATGAAGTCACCAAGCCCTAGCACCAAGGAAATGAGCAGCAATGGGTGCCTAGGGAAGAGTTGGAGACTTGGATCAAGCAATAGCTTGAAGAGCTCACCAAGAACAAGCTTCTCTCTAGATCTAGAAATGAGAGAGAATGGGTTTCTTGTGAGGAAGAGAGCTTTAGATTTGAGGGAGAATAGCTATCTCTTTAGAACTCAATGAATCTCTTAATGGCAGCTCTATTGAAGATAGAAATGACCTAGGTTCGTATTTATAGGGTCCCATCAAAATAAGTTAGGTCAATCTCCAACGGAAAGAAATCTGTGAGAATTAGTCGGTCAAAGAACACTCACTGACCGACTAGTTCATCAACTAGTCGGTCAGTCACAAAGCATGGACCGACTAAGAGCAGATCAGAGAAGAGATAGAATTTCAGACCTAGAAATCTAGTCGGTCCAAGAACACTGTCTGACCGACTAGTTTCACAACTAGTCGGTCATCCAATGAACGTAGACCGACTAAGAGGCAAAACAACATAGTCTGAAGGCAAGTTGACTTAGTCGGTCCAAGAACAAAAGTTGACCGACTAGATTGTCAACTAGTCGGTCATCAAACGTTCTTAGACCGACTAACGGTAAACAGTAGCTTAGGAGAATTTTAGAGTGAACAGACAGTCACAACTAGTCGGTCAAAGAAGCATCACTGACCGACTAGTTCACAAACTAGTCGGTCGGTGAGTCAACATAGACCGACTAACTGTAAACAGTAAAGTCCAAGAAATTAAGGAATCAAACTAGTCGGTCCAAGAACAGTTGCCGACCGACTAGATCACCATCTAGTCGGTCAGTACTTGTTCTTGTACCAACTAACATGTACAACAAAGTCCGAATCGAAGCGCGACGCTTCGAGGAAGTTAGAATGAACTTGTGCAAGGATCCTAGAGCTACGAAATGAGCGTAATGAAGATAGAAACGTAAGATATACTCAAGGCTTAACATTCTATCAATCGAAACTAAAAGACTATAAATAAAACCTTAATAAACGGTCTTTGAGAGCTTCGATTGAATCTTCATTACTTCCAAAGCGTCGCAAGAGCTTCAACGAAGCTTTAGACATGAAACTGAGCTTTGGAAAGTGTTGAGATGTCGCTTTGAATGTTCACGTGAAATTGGCGACGATCTCCAATACTGCGCTCACAAATTGTTAGATCATGAATTATTTATGTTTGCTCATCATCCAAAACCAAATCCGGGGAGTCCAATATTCAACATTCTCCCCCTTTTGGTGATGACAAACCAACATAAATAATAATCAAAGATAATAATTCAAATGTAAAATACTTACTCCCCCTGCATTGATGACACGTTAATTCCAAAATGAATATAAATGAATTGCATCAAGCAGACGAGTAAGATAAATAAAGTGAATTGATTTTTGAAATATCGGATTTTGAAAAATCCTTATATGTATCTTAACTCCCCCTGAATCTAATATATCAAACTAGATTCTTGGAAGTTGAGTTAAATTTTCATTTGCGCTATTTTATTATCATTATCTCTCCCCCTTTGGCATTATCCCAAAAATGGGGGGCATACAACGACAATAATTAGGAAATGTAAATCCAACATCGAGAGTCGTAGACAAAGACAATGGACCAACTTGACACCAAGGGAAAAATGTGGAAATCAAAACAAGGTGTGTCAAATTTTCCATTTTCAATAAAAATCAACGATAATCAAAATCATCAAAAATACCAAATGGTTATTCATTTCTTGAATAAAGAAACATACTCTTCAATATTCAATATTCTTGGTTAAATTTGTGCATGGAAAACAATTCTATACAATTATAGAATTTAAATCTATTTAACCAAGTTTTCATGCGTCGAGCGACGAAATCTCATTTCAAATATATTCAACGAATATTAAAATTTGCACGACGAATAAAAGACAAAGTGAATGACGATGAACATATATATATGCAGAGATAACATGAGTATATCCAAAAAGATATCACATCGAATATATGAGATACATCATATCAAGCGCTACATATCATCAAAAAGAAATACATCAACATCATCGATACAATATACCCATCAAAAGGAAATACATCATCATCATCATCATTCTCATCAAAATAAATACAACAGCAGCGACGTCATCCAAAATACATCAAAACATAATAACCCTCATACCCTATCCTAACCCATAATACTCTCGCTAAGATATATCATCCAAAGCGTATATGGAGAGTCCTCGGAACAACGATCACGAGGAGGAGGCAGGATCTGCAGCGTCCGTGGGTCCAGTCGACGGAGTGGACTCAGGATCTGCAGGGAGTAGAGGCGTCTCAACAGATGGAATCGTCGGGGCAGGAGTCGAGATCTCAGGAACAGGCTCTACAGCAGCTAGGGTCTCGACAGCAGAAGTGTCAACAGGAATATCAGCAGGCTCAGCAACAGGGTCAGCAGGAGGCTCTGAAGACTGAAGTGCTGAAGCAGAAGGCTCTGGAGCACCGGTAGAGGTGCCAACTCCAGGAGCAGAAGTGGAAACACCAGCAGCAGCAGCAGCAGCAGTGGCCTCATCGCCACGGGCATAAGAAGTGACAAGCTCGTCAAGCTCCTCATCGTCCATCTCCTCGGCCTCAGACACCGAAGGAGGAAGCTCAATCCCCATCATACGAGCCATACGACATACGACCTCCTCAGTACGAGCCAAACGGGAGTCGTGCTGACGAAGTAGACGTACGACATCGTCCAAAGTAGCAGGGGAAGAGGAGGCTGCAGCAGCTGACGGAGTAGACTGGGAAGCAGATGCGGTAGACCTCTGCACGTGACGAAGTGCCGCTAAAGATTTCTTCACGGCCGTCGCGTTCAGAGGCGTACCCAAAGGACGCTCATCGTCAGGTGGGAGAGGAACTCGAAAATGACGGAATACGAGAGTCAACAAGCAGGGGTATGGAATGTGCGCAGACTTATTGGTCTTGCGTATACACTTGAAAGAATCCATCTTATCGAGTATCACGCGAGCCCAATTTATCTCGCACCCCAAGAAAAGAGCGTATATGAGCTTCAAGAATGGCTGAGAGGGGAGTGAAGAGGATCCATATTTCGGGAGAAGACATGATTTCAAAATCAGGTTAAGAACCCACGCATTCGGCTTAAAGGATTTCGATGGAACACCAATGAATGTGGAGGGGATAACCTGGAAAATCTCAGAAAGGACAGACTGGTCCAAGGAAGAGATATCGTCAACGGAAATGTCCGAGGGGAGGAGACCACACGACGCACAACCAAGGATCTCCCCCAAGATTTCTGCCGTGAGAAATATAGGAGTTCCCAAGACAGTCGTCTCAATGGAGTGGCTGGCGTCGTACTGGCCTCGAATACGGTTGGCATAGAACAATTTCACGAGGCGAGGGTATGGTTTGGGATTGGCCTTGGGGTCGTATCGGAGATAATCTAGAAGGCCACTATAAGAGAGAAGATCAGCAAGGCCGAGAAAATCAGAGAACTGAACGTAATGCTCTAACAACAGTGGACAGTGCTCTATACGGTTGTACGCGGCGAGACACTGAGGGTCATCGCGGCACAACGATATGTCTACACCGCCAACTGGCATAGGAGCTTTACCCTTGGCCTTACGGGTCTTCGGAGGAGGGGTAGGTTCCCTAGTAGGCTCATCCTCAGGGATAAATTCAGAGTCGGAATCGGGAGGAGTAGCCGGGGTGTGAAGAATAGGCTTTTTGGTCTTGGATTTGCGGGGCTTGACGGAAGCAGTCCTAGGCTTCTTAAGAGGTGGCGACGAAGGAGAGGCTTGGGTAGACTTGGCACGACGCTTAGGCTTCGGGGGATTCCTAGGGTCGGAAGGCCCTACGGTCATAGGAGAGGCCCCGGAAGAGGCGATCGGAATGCGAGTCTTAGCCATAGTTCTAAGAGCACAAGCAACTGATAATAAGATCAAGTACAACCTAGAGATCACAAGCCCTAGAAGTGAGAAACCGAATCACAAGCCCTAGGAGCACAAATGTAATGCCCTAGGAGCACAAACCCTAAGAGAAACGAATCGGAAACCCTAGGGTAGGAATCGACCAAGGCGATGGAGGAATATACCTAGGGGGTGGAGTCGATGGCGGCGGACGGCGGCGATGGCCGGAGAAACGGTCGGAGACGACGGAATGCGAAGGGGCTCGAAGGGGGGGGTTTTGGTTTTTCGGGCTGGAGAAGAGAATAAGACCGACTAAAAAAGATTTTAGTCGAATAGAAAGTGTGTATAAGTCGGTCTGGAATCAAAAAGACACATTTGCCCTAACCCACTTAGTCGGTCACAGTTCAAGCACTGACCGACTAGATTACGATCTAGTCGGTCGGTCAATGAGCTTGAACCGACTAAGTCGAAACAGAGGCACAGATGGATTTTTAGGGCTAGATTTAGTCGGTCGCAGTATACTTACTGACCGACTAGTTTTCAATCTAGTCGGTCGGAAAGTGTACTAAGACCGACTAACGAAAGAAAATGATAGGAGATGGATATTTGCTTGATCTAGTCGGTCTGAGTTCATTTGCTGACCGACTAGATGAGCATCTAGTCGGTTGACAAGTGAACTGAAACCGACTAGAAGAGTCCAAAAGTAGAAATTTGATTTCTCTTCACAAACCACTTGGATGATACATCCTAACTCACTCATTAGTCATCTAAATTACCCCATAAAACGTCGAAATCTTAAATACGACATTGAAATACGAATTCGATCATAAATTCAAATAAATCACATAAAATTCCCAAAAATTCAATAATCTAGCATGAATAAAGTATCGCGAAATATATTAGCATGCAAGATGATTGAATTTTAAATATGAATCCTATATCTCGGATTCACCCATAATCCCCAATTCTCGATGCAACCGCACAAAGGAGTCCTCCTTTAGGGGTTTCGTGAAAATATCGGCGATTTGCTTTTGGGTTTCAACGTACACTAAAATGATGTCCTTTTTAGCAACATGATCATCTAAGAAATGGTGTCGGACATCTATGTGTTTCGATCGGGAATGGTGCACCGGATTCTTTGAAAGACAAATAGCACTTTGGTTATCCACCATGATAGGGTTAGTATCACAATGAATACCAAAATCCTTCAATGTGTGTCTCATCCAAAGAACCTGGGCACAAGCGGCACCGGCGGCAATGTATTCCGCCTCGGTGGTTGAAAGTGATACCGAATTTTGCTTCTTGGAAAACCAAGAGACAAGAGAATTTCCTAGAAAATGGCAAGTGACACTAGTACTTTTCCTGTCGGATTTGCATCCCGCATAATCAGCGTCACTATATGAGACTAACTCATATGTGCTAGATCTCGGATAAAGTAATCCAAAATCTAATGTGTAACTTAGATAGCGAAAAATACGCTTTACCGCTACTAAGTGAGACTCCTTAGGTTGAGACTGATAACGAGCACATATACATACGGCAAACATAATATCGGGCCTACTTGCGGTAAGATAAAGCAAACTACCTATCATACCTCGATATAGACGAATGTCTACATCCTTACCGCCCGTATCCTTGTCAAGATGCGTAGTCGTGCTCATTGGAGTCTTTTTCCCGGAGGCATTCTCCATTCCAAATCGCTTTAGCAACTCCACCGTGTACTTCGTTTGGTGGATGAAGATTGCATCGTTCATTTGGCGAATTTGGAGACCTAAGAAATATTTGAGTTCGCCCATGTGGCTCATCTCAAATTGTTCCTTCATCACATTAGAAAACTCTTCGCAAAGAGCGAAGTTAGTAGCACCGAAAATGATATCATCAACATAAATTTGAACTAATAAAATATCATTATTCGCATGCTTAATAAAAAGTGTTGAATCGGCTTCGCCCATTTTAAAATTCAAATCCAAAAGAAAATTCTTTAGGCGATCATACCAAGCTCGAGGAGCTTGTCTCAAACCATAAAGAGCTTTCTTTAGTTTAAAAACGTGATTTGGAAATTTTTCATTTACGAAGCCCGGAGGTTGAGAAACGTAAACTTCCTCAACGACATCTCCGTTTAAAAATGCACTTTTAACATCCATTTGAAATAATTTAAAATTCTTATGGCATGCAAAAGACAAAAGTAATCTAATTGATTCTAATCTAGCTACCGGAGCGAAAGATTCTTCGAAATCGATACCTTCCTCTTGACGATAGCCTTGAGCTACTAACCGAGCTTTGTTCTGGACGACGACTTGGTTTTCGTCGGTTTTGTTCTTGAAGATCCACTTTGTCCCTATGACGGTGTGGTTCTTCGATGGCAATGGAACAAGCTCCCAAACTTCATTCCTCTCGAATTGAATGAGCTCCTCCTCCATGGCTAAGATCCAAGCGCTATCTTTGCATGCTTCATTAATATTCTTTGGCTCTATCGATGAGGCAAAGGCACAATTTGCGAAGCGGTGAACTTGGGATCTCGTCTTGACACTATCATAGATATTGCCAATGACTTGCTCATGGGGATGGTCACGAACCGAATGAAGCCATTTGGGAATACCTTGATCACTTGGAACATTCTCAACAACTTCATTAGTTGGGTTAGTCTCAATAGAATCAATAGAATCATTAGACTTAGAATTTTCAAACGAATCACATAAAACATCCATAGAATCATTATCATTTGAAATTCTAGTTGGAACAAATCCTTCATTAAATGAGACATGAAGCGATTCCTCGATCGTTGAGGTTCGTTTGTTGAATATCCGGTAAGCTTTGCTACGCGTAGAATATCCAACAAAAATCCCCTCATCGGATCTCGGATCGAATTTGTCCAAACTACCATATGTGTTCTTAATAAAACATTTCGAACCAAAAACACGAAAATGTTTAACTTGAGGCAACCTACCAAACAACAATTCATAACAAGTTTGTTTAGTGCCGGGCCTCAAAAGTATTCTATTAAACACATAGCAAGCGGTGTGTACCGCTTCCGCCCAAAATTGATGGCCAAGTTGGCTATCATCAAGCATAGTGCGAGCACACTCCACTAGCGTCCTATTCTTTCTCTCAACTACACCATTTTGAGGAGGTGCACGAGGGAAAGAGAAGGTGTGAGTAATACCAACTTCATCACAAAATGTCTCAAAAGACTCATTCTCAAATTCACCTCCATGATCACTACGAATAGTGACAATGGTGGTTCCTAAGAGATTTTGTACTTTCTTAACAAAACTTGTGAAGTTTTCAAAAGCTTCATTTTTATTACACAATGAAAATACCCAAGTAAATCTTGAATAGTCATCTACGATGACAAGTCCATACCTTGCATTTCCTAAGGAAGCTACTCTAGTTGGCCCAAATAAATCTAGATGTAATAGCTCTAGTGGCCGTTTAGTAGAGATGCTTTTCTTAGGTTTAAATGAAGATTTAGGAAGCTTGCCGCGTTGACAACAATCACAAAAACTTTTCTTTTCAAAAACAAGCTTCGGAAAACCTTTAATAGAATTCAATTTTGAAAGCTTATATAATGTTCCAAAGTTCACATGTCCAAAGCGTCGATGCCATAAGTGTTGTTCACTTGTGTTGGTAACGAGACATTGTTCATATGACTTCGGAAGATCCAAAATATAGATGTCTTTACGACGAGTTCCGGAAAATAATAATTTTTCATTATCCTTTCTTAAAATATGACACAATCCTTTCGCAAAGCTAACTTTGTAACCTTTGTCACAAAGTTGACTTATTGAAATAAGATTATGATTTAAACCACTAACAAGATAAACATCACTAATTAATGGTTTAGAAGGGTTACCGACTTTACCAACACCTATGATGGTTCCGCTCTCGTTGCCTCCAAATACGACGCGGTTTCCATTCGCAATGGGAACCACTCCGGAGAGCAAACGAGCGTCACCCGTCATGTGTTTGGAGCACCCGCTATCGAGTATCCAATTCCCTTTGGAGCTAAATTTAAATTTGATGCTCCTTTTCTTTTTCTTTTCCTTGAGTACCTAAAGATAGACACTTTCATATCATGGTACCCAAGGTCATTGGGTCCAAGGGATTAGACCTTTGGAAGCCAAGTCCAAGTGGACTTAGACTTCCCCACATAATTCTTACTATGCACAACATCCGAAAAATAAGCATTCATATACATTTGTTTTTCGTCCATGCTTGTGTCCTTTGGGCTCCAAATAGTGAAAATTTTGGGAGCCATCATCCTATTGGGTGCATGCATGCTACGTTGATTTCTACGTGATGCATGTTGTGGATAGGCATACGGGACATGATGGAATGGTGCACGAAAAGAATTATTCATATGATGAGGTGGGTGTACATATGCATGTGTGGAAACACGTGCGTGAGGGTGTCTCACTTGGTGTGCACGTGCCCGAGAATGTGTTGCATAAAAATCATCATATGTGTGAGATGGTGGAGTAGGACGTGTGTTCCTACGTGGCATGTTATTAGTGTACATGTAGGCATGCCCCTTCTTTGGAGGTCCACCCAAAGTGGGTTTCTTTCCGAAAGAGGGTGTGGACGAGGTGGAAGCACCATTGGTAGATGAACTACCAATAGAGTGTTTGCTCCCACTCGTTGAGGCTTCGGAAGTTGGCCTAACAAAAGTAGTGACCGACTTGGATGAATTTCCCATCATATACCCCAAGCCAATGTGGTGTTTGGCCGGAAGTAAATCTTTTAGGATATTATCCAAATGGCCCTTACCCTTGTTGAATTTGTTGATTCGGCCCAATGTGTCCTCATATTTCTCTTTGAGAGAACGCAAAGAAGTATCCAAAGTGGATATTTGCGATGTGAGCACATAAACACGAGATTTAAGATTCTCGTTCTCAATACTCAAAGTCGAGTTTTGAGAAGTTAAATCCGCTATCTCATGTTCTTCCGCATCCTCAATGCTAACATGTTCAAGTTTAGATTTGAGATTAACAATCTCATTTCTTAACTCTTCAACAACGGTGTCGTTGTTGGTGATGATAGTCTTAGGCGATGTTTGAATGCTAGCTAGGTCATCTTTTACCTTAGTATATCTATTTACTAACTTAGTATATTTTGACCAAAGTTGAGTGTTAGCATCCCTAAGATCATCCATCGTTACCTCATCGCTTTCTTCATTACTATCATCGGAAGAGGAGGATCCTTGATCGTGCTCCTCTCTTGCCATGAAACACATGTGCGCTTGCTCCACTTGCTCATCATCCGACTCTCCACTTGAGGAATCCTCGGAGTCGGTGAAGGTAGCTCCGACAAGTCCCTTCTTGTTTCCTTTCGTGTACTTCTTGGACTTGTCATACTTTGACGCCTTCCACTTCTCCTTTTGCTTGTTTTGAGGACAATCCGCTTTGATGTGTCCTGGCTTATTGCATTTAAAGCACAACGGTGGAGAGGCGTTAGTAGAAGTAAACTTAGATTTTTGTTTGAAGTTACCCTTTCGGAAGAAACGGTTGAACTTCTTGGCCATGAGTGCCATGGACTCCAAGTCCAACTCGTTTTCCGATTCTTCATCATCGGTAGAGGTGGATGAAGCCGCCTTGAATGCAATCGCCTTTTTCTTAGGCGCATCTAGGTTCAAATATGACTTCATCTTTTCTTGTAGCTTCACCTTGCTATCTTTGCGTACCTCGTATGACATCAAGGTACCCATTAGTTGAACTACGGTATATTTGTCCATGTCATTACCTTCCTCGATGGCGAAGGTACGTTTTTCCCAAGAAGAGGGAAGTCCTTCAATAAGCTTTAAGCACTTCTCCTTTTGAGTGTAGATCTTGCCGAGGGCCTCTAACTCGTTTATTATGTCAACGAAGCGAGCGTAATATTCTTTCATCTTCTCGCCCTGTTGCATATGAAACATTTCGTAATCTTTGGTTACGACAACGAGTTTAGAGTCTCTTACCCGACTCGTCCCTTCATGTAGTATGAGGAGAGAGTTCCAAATTTGATATGCACTCTTACATGTGCATATCTTATTGAAGTCCTCGGGCTCCAATGCGCATTGCAAGGCGTTCATTGCATTGGCATTGCTTACCTCCGCGGCGACCTCCGCGGTAGTCCATTTCTCAAAATCTTCTTCTTCGGGTTCAATATACTCCTTCATTGTAGTTCTCCATAAAGATGCACTTCGGAGGAAGGTTTCCATCCGACACTTCCAGTACCCGTAGTTGGTACCATTGAAGAATGGAGGCCTCGTAGAGGAATGTCCTTCCATCACGGAAGATGCTCCTTCACGGTTCCTGAAGGTGTCATAGTTGGAAGGTGGACGCACGGTCTTGTTGTCGTTGGCAGACATAGCTGAGAATCTGCTCTGATACCAAATGTAATGCCCTACCAGCTACTGCACAAGTACTAGAGGGGGGTGAATAGTACTTTAAAATAATAAGGCGTATTATTCCAAATTAAATTGCACACAACTACCAAGTCAATTTGCGGAAGCTTAAATTGAATGACAACAATGAAATTAACAATGCAAACAAAACGATGTTAATGGGTTCGGATCCACCCAAGTCTCCCCGACTTGTTCCCGGTGATCCTACGTCCCAACCACCCGGATCCCTTCCGGATACTTGAGTTAGAAACCCTAACTCAAGATTTCCACTATGAATATCTTGTGAAAAAACCTTCACAAGATCAAATCATACATGCAATGGCAAAGTGAATCCCACAACCCGGGATCACAAACTTCTCTCACAACCGAGAGAGCCAATAAGCAATATAAAGAGTTTATATGAAATAAATACTCTTACCACAAAATCCTATACCTTGAGTTTTTCTTACCCAATAGGTGGAATGAAGGATTTGAGGAAGATGAAGTCACCAAGCCCTAGCACCAAGGAAATGAGCAGCAATGGGTGCCTAGGGAAGAGTTGGAGACTTGGATCAAGCAATAGCTTGAAGAGCTCACCAAGAACAAGCTTCTCTCTAGATCTAGAAATGAGAGAGAATGGGTTTCTTGTGAGGAAGAGAGCTTTAGATTTGAGGGAGAATAGCTATCTCTTTAGAACTCAATGAATCTCTTAATGGCAGCTCTATTGAAGATAGAAATGACCTAGGTTCATATTTATAGGGTCCCATCAAAATAAGTTAGGTCAATCTCCAACGGAAAGAAATCTGTGAGAATTAGTCGGTCAAAGAACACTCACTGACCGACTAGTTCATCAACTAGTCGGTCAATCACAAAGCATGGACCGACTAAGAGCAGATCAGAGAAGAGATAGAATTTCAGACCTAGAAATCTAGTCGGTCCAAGAACACTGTCTGACCGACTAGTTTCACAACTAGTCGGTCATCCAATGAACGTAGACCGACTAAGAGGCAAAACAACATAGTCTGAAGGCAAGTTGACTTAGTCGGTCCAAGAACAAAAGTTGACCGACTAGATTGTCAACTAGTCGGTCATCAAACGTTCTTAGACCGACTAACGGTAAACAGTAGCTTAGGAGAATTTTAGAGTGAACAGACAGTCACAACTAGTCGGTCAAAGAAGCATCACTGACCGACTAGTTCACAAACTAGTCGGTCGGTGAGTCAACATAGACCGACTAACTGTAAACAGTAAAGTCCAAGAAATTAAGGAATCAAACTAGTCGGTCCAAGAACAGTTGCCGACCGACTAGATCACCATCTAGTCGTTCAGTACTTGTTCTTGTACCAACTAACATGCACAACAAAGTCCGAATCGAAGCACGACGCTTCGAGGAAGTTAGAATGAACTTGTGCAAGGATCCTAGAGCTACGAAATGAGCGTAATGAAGATAGAAACGTAAGATATACTCAAGGCTTAACATTCTATCAATCGAAACTAAAAGACTATAAATAAAACCTTAATAAACGGTCTTTGAGAGCTTCGATTGAATCTTCATTACTTCCAAAGCGTCGCAAGAGCTTCAACGAAGCTTTAGACATGAAACTGAGCTTTGGAAAGTGTTGAGATGTCGCTTTGAATGTTCACGTGAAATTGGCGACGATCTCCAATACTGCGCTCACAAATTGTTAGATCATGAATTATTTATGTTTGCTCATCATCCAAAACCAAATCCGGGGAGTCCAATATTCAACAATAAACTTTTAAACATGCAAGATTTAAATTCCATAGCCCAAGCAAGCAATATCACCACACAACCACACACAATGAGATCTAGCTACTCATAGCAATAAAAGAGACATTTTCATCTCTAAAAACCATCATCCAATATCATTACAAATCACCAAATCAAAATACACAAAGAAAGGGAAAGAGTTCACCAAGATTTCTCTAAGAAAAACATAAACTTTCTCTTCCAAAGTGCTCCTCCAAGCTTTCTTGCTCCTCTCCAATGGCCTCTAACCCTAAGAATGAAGAAGAAGGAGAGTGGAATGAGGGGGAAAGAGGGGAGGAAAGTCCAAGAAATAGACCCAGAATTTCGGGTCTGAAAACAGCCCAAACGGGTCAGATCCGCGCCCAAACCCGCAACTAATCCCAAATCTGCAGAAATTTTCAGCACATCACACTGTCTTGCGAAAATTCTAGAAAAATCATCCGACCTCGGAATGACGTGTTCCAGGCGGCGATGGAACCGTAACAAAGTGTACAACACGAAAAAAATATCACTAGGCCGGAAAATACACTGGAATGATAGCAGATTTCTTCACAAGAGGGGGGCCAATCTGCAGAAATTTTCAGCACCGTCACACTGTCTTGCGAAAATTCTAGAAAAATCATCCGACTTCGGAATGACGTGTTCTAGGCGGCGATGAAACCGTAACAAAGTGTAGAAGACCAGAAAAATATCATTATGTCGGAATATATGCTGCAATGATAGAAGAATTCTGCACAAGGGCGAAAAAGTAGACTTTCTAGCCCAGAAATTTTCAGCACCGTCACATTGTCTTCCAAAAAATGCAGTAAATTGCTCCGACCTCCAAAAATTCTGGAAAAATATGCGTTGGAATCGGGACTTCACAAAATTCAACTGAAAAATAATAGAAGACCAAGATGAAGATGATAATAAGCTGTAAAAATCATGTTTTAAGCATATAAAAACGGTAGGCTCCAATATTAAGTGATATCATCAAAATGCACGTATCGGAGCCAAAATGAATACAAATTATGCATAAAATGCCATCTAATGAGGGGTAAAATATACAATATTGAACCCTAATCACTTACTGCATTCATTAATATTATATTCTTCCTTTCAACTATACTGTTTTGTTATGGTGTATAAAACATAGTGGAATAGTTCTTAATACTGTAATGAATCCAGTAATCTTCAAATTCTTTTTAGTTGAATTCCCACCATATATTAGTTCTTAACACCTTAACGTATCTTTCAAATTTTCTCTCCACTTTTGCCTTGTATCTTTTAAAATATTCAAAGGCTTTATATTTTTTACGTAAAAGATACGCGAACGTATACTTGGAATGTCCATCTATAAAGATTATAAAATGTTCGTTGTTACACATGTCTTTATACATAATGGTCCACAAATATCAGAATGAAGTAATTCTAGCATATCATTAGCCGTTTTCCCTTTTATTTGACTTCCTGATTATTTTTCCAATCAAGCAACGTTCGCTAGTTAATGTCATTACTCTAATCAATTGTAGTAATAAGTTTATCATAATTATTTGATCTAATTTTTATTACTAGGATGTCCTAATTGTTTACTAATTTCATATGCCAAAGATCATAATCAGATAAAGATGTAAGAAGCAATGCAAATTAAAATTCTTATTTCCACCATAAGGTTTTACAACAAAAAGACAAACAAATCATAGTCAGGTACAAACTTGCTTATAGCAAAAACTGTTGGATATTGAGTCTTCACCCATGGTTATTTTGATTATGAACAACATACTATGCTACAAATATTTTCTTTGAGTTTATGTGTAGAAACCGCATTTTAAATATAGGTGATAACACAATGAAGGCCATGATTCAAGGAATGAAGGTCAAACATATACGATGGAGAAGCTTATATGTTGGTGCAAACAAATCAAAGGAGGCACACAATTAAGGAGCATCCAAGGATAGGAGGCTAGGAGCATTGAAGAATAAGCACAAATGCTATGGGGATCAAAAGCTTAAGTGAAAGCCAAGGCAATGGACAAAGAGTTGCATCCTAAGCTTAAATGTAATAATGTAATGTCTTGAATTTTATTTGAGTTCTAGGAATATGTTAAAGCCTTTTGATAAAGCCCACATACACTTAGAATTATGTTAAAAATGTTTTTAAAATGGTTTAAAATTTTTTCCCAACTTTTTACAGCTAGTATCCCATGTATCACATAATAACCAACTATCCAACCTATGAAAGTTGATTATTCTTGACGAGAGAAAAGCTAGGAATGTTCTGCACTGAGATAGCCAACTATCACATATGGATAGTCGACTATCAGGTCGAGAATAGCCGACTATCACCCAGAATAGCTGACTATCTAAGCCCAATGGCTTTAGTTTGTGTAACGCCCCGCTCCACGGGATACCCGGAAAGTACGAATCCGTCCCAGACTCTCCTAGAGTAACGAGTGTTATGAAGAAACAATGGAAAAGAAATACAATTGAGTCAGCAGGTCACTGCGTACTGCTGGGGTAGTACTTGTAACATTCCCACGACTTAAAATCACCAACACATGAAAGAAAACGAAAACATAGAAAGAAACAAAAGCCAACTCAGAACTAACTAAGCCAGCTCAGAGACTTATACATAACCACCAAAGTCCAACAAAGTCCATCTTATATAACAACAACTACGCCTAGAACTCTCACTAAACCAAAACCCCAACCCAATAAAGGACCCAAGAGTACAAGTCTCTTATCTTCAGGCTCACGACCACCCAAACACCAAGGACCACAACATGACTCAAGCTCCACCCCGCACAAGCACAACCCCAACCCTAACTCAGCTACATCAGCTTACAACACCAAACACCTGCTACCTGAAACTGCCACAGGTGGGACATGTCAACGCGTGATACAGTAGGAAACTCAACTAGCATAGAGAATACTATTCTCAGGTTGTTGTTAACAGACACAAAAGTGATGTGAGAGACAAAGTGAGCCACAGTTATATCAGGTAGAAAGTAAAAGCAGACATTACATGTGTATGGCAATTCAGCATTTAATTTAACTATGTTTTGGAAATCTGAGTATGATGCTGATGTGAGGACCAAGACGCTCGTCCCCAAGGTGGGACGGTAGAAAGCACGCGCTCACCTAGTGAAACGGGACCCATCACTCCAACTAATACGAGTGAGGACAACAACTACAGCTCATCACTGTTGTTTGTCAACAACGGTGGCATTAACGGTGAAACACACAGTCTTGTCCTCGCATCTTAACCGTACTCAGCCTTCCCCCAACTCCCGCCTAGGGTACTCACTCACCACATGGCCGACCGACACACACCTAGGACTAAATCTATATGTTATTGGACTAAATGGCATACACCATTTAAGTGACATAGAGGTAAAAGCAACATTTAGAGTGACATAAAGTGAGCATGAAGCTTAAAGTGACATAAGAGTAGCATGCAACATAAAGTGACGTAAAAGTAGCTTGTTGTGAAGCATGTTGTAAGCATGTCATGAAGCATGTTGTAAAACATACAATGCAACATTAAGGAAGTTATAACATATAACATTAATGGAGTTATAAAGGATGTTATGAGTGATGTTATAGCATATTACATAACATGAATGTTATAAGGATGACATACATGATGTTATAACATATATCGTTCAAGAATTTGAATTACATTTAAATTAAAGAGTCATCATGCAACATGAGAGACGACAAAAAAGGTTCCATGCTTAAAAAGAACAACCACCTCTCCTCCTTCATTTCTCCAACACAACTATCATGTCCAACGTTCCACCATCATCAACGTCAATTGACCAAGTCAACTATAGCAATTACCCGCAATTTTCCAACACAACTATGTAGCAATTCCCATCAAGTGCAATTCTCAACAACTTAGAAATCAACATGCAATACTAGCGACTCTTAACTAAAATGCAACATTAACAAGGTCACATGGAAAATTTCTACTTTAAATGCAAGCTTTAGTATAAACTCGAAATTACTTTAGTCTCTAATCCAAAAGGCAACCTTGAGAAAACCACTAGGAAATTCACTTTAGGTTTTTGCTAAAAATGTAACTTTAAAGGAGATTTGTTATGGTCTATAATAAGAATGCAAACTTTTTAGGAATCACTTTAAGTTTATAATTAAAGATACAACTTAATAAAAACTAATTTTGGAACTATATTAAAAATACCAACTTTAGGAGAGATGCTTAAGATCCGAGTTAAATACAAACTTTTTAGAAACCTACTTATGGATTTATATTAGAAATGCAACATTTACAAAATTAACTTATAGAGTTATATTTGATACATCCCTTTCGAACGGGCCAATGCAGAACAGGATAAGCCCATGGGCCCGAGAAAAATTGGACCCTAGCTTAGAGGCCCTGTAAGCGCTTCTGATGATGCCGGCCCAAAGTCGACATTAATGGAACCGCCGACCTTCGGAAGTTAAGGAAACTGCCCCCGGATTCTGCCCACTTGAATCGCCATTACGTTCGCCTTCATGGACCATCAAGGGACCATCAAAGAGGCGTCGATGTGGGGTAAAAATAGGGGGAGGATGAGGGAGATGTGGGCAGTTCAATCCATATAAGAGATCCGAAGAACGAAAGACAAAGGGACCGAATTTTAATACGCTAGACTCAGGTATTATTCCTCCTACGACCTTGTCTTCCACCTCACATTTCTCCTCCACAGCTCGGCTGGAGGATTCGTGTATCGGTCTCTCCGTGAACTGTACTCGATCCCACCGAGCATCCTTCAAATAAGATCAGACTTTGGCATCAGAGGGGACTTGGTCGGAACCAAGGTCTGACCACCTTGACGAGCTTTCTCGTCGGTGTAGGTCAAGAAAATTCCACCCCACTGAAGCTGAGCATTCTCGATCGACCAGAGCTGAGCATTCTCAATCCCGAGCTCACCCGTCCCTCCACTCTAGGAGGCCGTCGTTTCCCCCGAAGCTACCCTTCGTGAAACCGACGCATGGGTCCACACGTTCCGGCTCGAGCGAACGCATAGCTACCCGATCTTGAAGGCCACATGTGACTTACGTGACCACTCAACCTCCGACCCTCCAGACTATCAAACTGTGGTGATAAAATACCCCGAAACATCTGACACCGTCAGTGGAAAACATAAAATCATCTACGTTCACATCAAACAACTACACCGAGGATGACGCGGCCACGCACCAAGAGGCGCAGGAACACTGCGACAGCTATGCCAAAGCTGGGGCCTGCCAGTGACTGCCTTGATAAGGCCACAACTGCCCGATGCTCGCCTCGAATCAAGGAACCGAGCATGCCACATGCCACGGCAATGGACATAGACCGTGAGGAAGCTAGGGACAACCCTCAGCCCATCTCCTTCTCCAAGGAGGACCTGAAGGGTGTAGAGCTGTCGCATGATGATGCACTAGTCGTCTCGGCCGTCATTGACATCGCCTTGGTCTGGCGGCTGCTCGTTGACACGGAAAGCTCATGCGACATCCTGATCATGTCGCCCTTGGAGAAAATGGGGCTGCAGGCTGAAAACCTGGAACCTTGTTCGGGCCCTATAGGGGCTTCATAGGACATTCCGCACCCATCGTGGGAATGATCCACCTCCCCATTACGCTTGGAGAGCCACCCCACTCTACCACTCTAACCATTGAGTTTATGGCCTTGAGGATCGGGTCGGCATTGTTGCAGGGTAGAATCCTCTTATAATGAATTTATATTGATATGGGGAATCAAGGGCACAATGATTATAAGTGTTTGAGGGTGATCACGAGGCTAATCCCGATTTGAGGACGATTTGTAGATGAGGATCTCAAGGTCACCTGTCAATTGGTGTAGGTCGCCTGCTAGTTGGTGAAGGTCGCTCGTCAGTTGGTGGCAGGGAAAAAATTCCTGCAAGAAGAGCAACTCATCAGAAATGTTGGGCCGGCTGTCAGACCGCAACCCCTCCGATGCTTAAGTTAGCTGGTGACTATTTGGAAAATGTTGGACATGCAGGGTGATCTTAGAGGCAGATCGGCGCTTGCGTGGCGAAGTAGTGTGGAAGGCACGAATATGTGGAGGATATTCGACCTTGAATATAAGTAGATGTGTTAAGGGTTTCTTACAGATTGATCAACCAACCCCTTTCTCGCTGGAGGAGAGAGGATATTTATAGGCTGCTGGAGTCGGTTTCTTTTGCTGAGCTTACGGTGTCAGGGTGTCAGGGATTCGGCCGTTGATGTCAGGCCGAACGTGTCAGGTGTGCTTTTGTCAGGCCATCAAATTTGTAAGTGTCAAGCGTGCTTTTATCAGGCTGTCTGGCGGCTAAATGGCTAGGGACGCTTTCGACCGGCTGTCAGGTGGCGAAGCGACCAGGTGTGTTTTTGTCAGACTTTGTCTGTAGTGAAACTTGCAGTGATGTTAGTGGCGGCTTGCCTCCCTCATTAGACGGACTGCTTCAGGGCAGAGAGGTAGGCGAACTGCATCTGGGGCAAGCTACTTTGAGCGAGCTAGTGTAGAACTTGTGCGATTTATAGGAGGACTCTTTTCTCTGATTCAAATGGCGAGCTTGTCGCGCTGCTTGGGTGAAATTCTCTGAACCTCGGTGAACTAGGTCTCATAGTGGAGATTCGACGGGCCGTGACTTGGGCTTTGAACAAGTGGGCCTAGATCGACTGGGTCGATCTTGAGGTCGTAACAATTTCCACCGTCATTCGAGTTCGAGACGTGAAGTCTGGATCGGCTCGGATGATACACTTTGCTTTCCATCGGATGACAGCTGCAGCATTAAATGCGAGATGGCCAGTGAATATCTAAAGTCATAATGATGATTCAGTAGCGGGGAATATATCGAGATGCCCTGCCACTTGGAGCATGACACGTGCCGTGTATGGCTCTGGGGGGAAGCTGAGGCGACGCATCCACTTCAGATCTTGCCACATGGCCCACCTCCAACGGTCGAGATCGACCGATGCCCTTTATAAAACAGAGAGAGGGGGAAACGGTGGAGGGTTCTTTCTTTCGAATTTTAAAAGGCTTCTCTTATCTTCTTTGCTCTCGAGAGTTCTCGTCGTCTATCATCTTTTCATAGGAGTTCCGTCGATCTTCTTCTTTTCTAGGTAACTTCTCGATCTATCAATGGCTTCTTCTGGTTGTTCAGCTTTCAATTCGAATGCAGAGAGGAACTTTAGGGAGCCTGGGAGTGGGAGTGCTATAGCGGCGGAGGAGATGATGGTGTGGCCGGAGGAGTGGGATGCACGTCCTACAGTTCCTTCGACGACGACGATGCATGGGGAGCCTAGAAGGAGGGAGCGAGGGCTCGGATTGGGCTTCGACAGCGTCAGGGCCACGGTTTCGATGGATATTAGGGCCATTCAGTGAAAAACAAGCACCATCAATCTCCCCGAGATTTGCTCCAAGTACATTTGGCCACCCTGCATAGTTCGCCTCCCCGAACCTAATGAGAGGGTTTGCTTACCCAGAGATAACGAAGTCAGAGTCTACTACCCGACCTTCGAACTCGGCCTGCAGTTTCCGCTCAACCCCCATCTACTTCACTTGGTGAACTTCCTCGAGCTTCCTCTCTTCCAACTAAAACCGGACTCCATCAGCTCAATGGTTGGCTTTGTCGTCCTCTACACTGTCAGTGGGATAAGGCCGAGCCTCTTGCTCTTCCAGCATTTCTTTGAGACGAAGAAGAAGGGGATGTATCATTGTGTTAGTGTGAAGGGGGGTTGAAATCTCATCCTTGAGCTGTCGAGCGATGTGAGAGAGAGGAGGGAGAGGTTTGTCTTTGTCTTGATGCTGGCAGACTCGGTGTTGAGGACGAACTGGGGGACGCTGAATCCCTTGGTGAATAAAGGAGTGACCCTGGAGAGGTAAGAACTGGAGAACTCCAAGATCTTGGAGGAGATCCCTGAAGCGATCTGGAAGCATGCGAACTTGACTAAGGGCGACCAGTTTGCCCAGTTTTTCTGGCCCGAAGGTATTGCGATCTTGGTGACCTTCTCTCTATATGCTCACCCTGATCTTTCTTCTCTTTGCAGGTGCGGCCATGATCCTTTCGTAGGAGGAGCCGATGAGGAGGGCCAAGGAGCCGTGACCTCGGAACCAACGACCAAGAAACCTTCGGCCTAGTATAAAGACAAAGGGGCGGCGGTCGAGAACATGGCGAGGAAGTCGGGGCAGAAATGGAGCTTCGGGTTGTCATTGGGGCTAAGAGAAATGAGCACGACCAAAGGGAAAGGGAGGTGCCTACGACGACCGTTCATACCCCAAGGGTCAGTGAGGTTGTGCATGGCGGCTCCGTCGACCTTGGCGATGGTGAGAAGGAGGTGATGCCCCGGAGCTTGGCGACTTAGGGCACCCTTGTAGCATAGACCTGCAGGGTTCCGATTGAGCACTGGCCTTACGGATGTCCCCTTTGGGAGCAGGGGGAACCAGGGCATCTGAGTTTTGAGAAAATGTTTGCCCGCTTTAAGGTGACAAAGGCCGAGGTTCATGCCATCCCGAAGGGAGGACTCTTCGCGACGAGCTACCCGGTGGACAACATGGAGTGGGTGTTTGATGAGGTTGGAGTCACAGCACGTCTGGCAGAGAACAGTCTGTTGCCAAGGAATCGTGAGTCCCTGTCTAATGTTGGTCCAGAGCGCCTCTGCGATACGACAATCTGGCACATATGCAGGTCTGTCGCTCTCTCTTCTCCATGCTACCGGTCTTCTTTCTTCCATGTGTACTTATGTTTTCTGTTCCTCTTATAGGCGGTCATGGTCATGGTGTCCTTACAGTGCCATACTACCGTGATTAGGCTCAAGGAGAGCTATAGGAAGACTAAGGCAGATCTCCAGGCAGCCACCGATAAGCTACGGGCAATAGAGGCCCAATTCGTGGAGGTTGTCGGGATGCTGCAGGATAGGGAGGACCGGCTGGAGCAGCTCTGGGAGTGGCATGCGATCGAGAAGGTGGAGATCGGGAGGCTGGAGAAGATCGTGGCGGGGCTGGAGCAGCAGCTTCGGGAAGAGGATGATCAAAGGGTCGTCTCTATGAACGCCCATGCCAAGGAAGCGGAGGCCAAAGGGGTCGAGATCGCCGAGCTGAAGTGGCAGGTGGCGGCGCTGAAGAAGATAGATCTGGAGGCCGAGAAGGCCGGGGCCATCTGATCGGAGCCCCCGATACACACCCTGGACACGCGACTCGCTAGTCTTACCGCAAGCGCACGGTGTAGCGGCGAGCGGGTATCGAACACGAGGAGGTCAAATGACAGTGTCTTCTTCAATCCACCTGACTATAAGAACAGTCTAGAAATATTCGCTATAAAGCAGTCACAGTCATTCAATTGTATAAAAGAAATATCAAATTAATAAAGACGCCTAGGGGTAGGGAATCCCCGCTACAAACCGTATCTCGTTATTTTGATTCGTAGGTGTCACGATTGCTAGACTTGCAATTTAGGTGAACTAGTTGCAACTAAATGTAGAACCAAGCTCATCCTCTCGCGCTATTGCCGGTCTATAGCAGACCTAGGGTAGGGTCCAATCTCTTGCAAACCCTAACCTAGGCAAGCTAGCGTGAAGAACAACATCATCGTTCAATCGTATCTCGAGCCCACTCTCATGCAAACTCGACCTACGACCTAGGTTGGGATAGTTCCTACCCGTCCAATCTCTTGCAAACGGGTATTGGTATAGAATTGCAATCGAAAACCCTAGTTTCAGTCCAATCTCTTGCAAACCGATTCCGGAGAAATCCAATTGTAACTCAATTCGAATATCTAGGGCTTCCTATCGAGTTGGGATCCAATCTCTTGCAAATCCCAATCGGTATGAATCCCTAGCTATTCGTATTAAATCGATCCCAAACTAACCCTAATCAATTCTAGCAATAATTTCACCAATTCATCACAAATTAGAAATAGGGTTCGTAGGGTTCATCCCTACGCCCTAAGACGATAAAACTACTCATAATTCATAATAAAATGCAATAGAAATTCACAAATAAAATCAATAGAATTCATAGCAATATTCAATATATCAATAAAAATAGAGTTTTTGATAGGGAGAGAGACAAACCAATGAAGAACCAATAGCATCCAACAAAATAACACTTTTCTCTCCCCCCTAAAAGCTCAATCTAATCTCCTAAAAGTAATCTAAAAAAGGGCTGCAAAAAGTTCTGAAAAAGCTCTCTAAACTAGGTTAAAAACTGGGGTTAAATACCCCCCAAAATCGCCCAAAAAACTTTGACGAAAATGCCCCTGCGCAGCCTCAAAATCGAAGTTTACGCTACAGGCAGTGCGGCTCACTCGGCCGAGTGACAAATGTCATTCGGCCGAGTGACAATCCCTGACAAATTCCAGTAACTTCAGACTTTCGGGGGTCGCCTCCTCGGGAGTCACTCGGCCGAGTGACTTTCTTTGCTTCGGCCGAGGGGACTTCTTCACTCGGCCGAGTCGGAACTCGGGAATCGACTGACAATTTACAGTAAGTCTGGACTTTTTGTTGCCGTCGTCTTGATGCCACTCGGGCGAGTGGTGTCTCCGTGGTTCGACCGAGTGGGCTGGCGATGCTCGGCCGAGTGCACGCTGATACTCTATCTTCTGCGTGTCAGATCTGGTCGGCCGAGCGGGCTTTCGATGGTCGGCCGAGTGACTCCTTCACTCGGCCGAGTGACATGCTGAAAATGCCCAATCTTCGTATTTTTGCTCCCTCGTCGCTCCTACGACGTTCTTTCTTCTTCCACTCCTCTCCAATAGCAAAATTCCCCTCGGGAGAGTCACAGGTGACACTCCGGAGTGGGTGCATCTCAGAATCACTCCAAATCGTTCGAAATCTCCTGAAATTCGACAAAAACAAGAAATCGTGAAAAGCATCGCAATATTGCCGAAAAAATCGTAAAAAGCGCGATTCGAGCGATCAAAATGGCATGCAAACATGCAGAAAAAAGGTGTAAAATATTGAGTGATCAAAATCCCCCAAGCTTACCTCTTACTCGTCCTCGAGGAAGATGAGTAAAAAGCGAACCCGGTGGATAAAGAAAAATAGAAACGATGGAAAGGCGGAAAATGAAAAACGAACAACAAAGTAGAAAACGAAGAAGGAAGCTGCTAGATCATTTTTCTCAGGACGTGGGTTTTGCTTACTCATATAGCACGCATCGAAATTAAAAACACTTGTCAAAGACTTTTATCTCGATATCATAGTATAATGATGCATTTGAAATAGAAAACCCAAGAATATCAATATAGCATGAAAAATGGAATAATTCTAGAATTAGCATCGTCTGAAGTATCTAAAGCGGTATACAATATCGTAGATCACACACTTTTCAATTGAATGCTTTCTATAAGGAGTATAAGAGATATCACACAATAGAGTAGTAAGAATAAAAAAGTGTGGTTTTCATGAAATGAATGCTAAGCGTAGATTTCTGGATTTTGTAAAACTTTAGCAATCTCACCGAGTATAAAATATTACTTAGCCTAGGTTGTCATGCACCGTCAAGTATCCACTCTCTCACACATCATTGGATCCTCTCCCCCAAGCTTATCCATAAGCGTGGTGGCATATACAAAACAATAATTACATTCCTGTTTCTATGAAGCTCCAAAAGTCAAAGAAAACAAAAATAAAAGCAAAAGAGGGAAGAAAGAGAGAAAGGATATGAGATGGGATCGTTTTCGAACTTCTTTTCTCTTTTCTTTTCTTATTCTCAAATCTTTTTCTTTTTCTTTTCTTTTTCTTTTTTTTCTAATCATATATACACAAATGATCCCAAATCAAAGAGAAGGATATACGAGTATTTTTTTCTTTGGGTTTTGGGGAATTTGGAGCAAGCGATATAACAATGGGGGGATGCCAATAATAGAATTGCTAAGGGGAGATTCACCAATGAATTTAAAATAGAGAAATAATGTTCAAGATATGTGGAGAAAGAAATAAATGTATCCCTCGGTTTACTCTATAGGACGTGCATGACAACTTCAGCAGGGTAATCTAATCTACTCAGTTTAATCTCAAAAAGCAAACTATTCCAGATATATCAATGCTAGCAAACATTCAATCAACCTGAAGTGAAGCGTACAAATCATGCAATAAGAAGTGATATGAGAAAAGAAAGCAGTACTCCAGATATAAGCAATCAATGCTTGAATCTTGGTGTGTTTTCTACGATAGCATACATATGAATCATCAGACATCAGCTAATAATAGAACTTCATCCATTTTCATACAGAAAAAGAAGTGGGTTACTATTTCTAAATGCAAAACAGGACATATCATATGATATCAGAAACAAAAGCTATGACATGACAAATTTAGCATGCATATAGAGAAAAGCTAACACCACGTCATCGTCATCACGGAAAAATCATCTCTAGCAAAAGATGAAAGAAATAAGGATAAAAGAAAACAGAATTATTTACAATGCGGCACACAAAGAAAATAAGAAAAACGTGATGCATGGTAAAAAGAAGAAAAAGTGATGAAAAATGGGTGCAAAAGCGGAAAAACGTGAAAAAAAACTAAAAATAAAGGTGATAAAAGTGAAAAGTGTGAGAACTCACTCCCCCAAGCTAAAGTGCACAGTGTCCTCAATGTGCAAAGTGTGGCACACCGAGAGACGTGAAATGGGTGGGGAGGGTGAGGATGCATGCATGATAAAAAAAGGTAAAAATAAAAGGAAAATATGATGATGTGAATGATGTATGCAAAGATCGGAGTGATGCAGATAATGTGTCACCAAAAATAACTCTCCCTCTCTCCCAAACAAGATATATAATGATGTGAGCAAGATAGGGACAAAAATAGTGCGGGGGAGGGGGGTGGTCAAAAATCTATCGACAGGACCAGCAGAGAATGGGCAGCATAACGACAAAAAAGATCAATGGCATCAAGGGTGTGCCTAAGCTGGTGGTGCTGCACCATCTCCGTCCTTTGGCGGAGGTGGGGGGGTGGTGGACGTGTTTACTGGGAGGGTGGGTGTAGGGGGGAGTCGCGCCAGGATCTGATTCAGGAAAACCTGAATATCAGGAAGCATGGTGACGCGGGACTCCACGGAACTGACCGCGGCAGAGAGAGACCTAAAATAGCCCCTGAGTCCACTCACCGCCCCCTCAAGAGCACGAATGCTCTGAACTAGGGTGTCAGGGGGTGGTGGAGCGGAGGGACGAACAAGTCTAGGCTGTGAAGGTCGGGGCTGTCTGATACAGGCAGTGTAAGTAATCAGGCCAGCAGGTAGGTGTGGAAAGGGTGCTGTGCTCACTAGTGGATGCCCAACCTTAGGGCGAGGCTGGGAGGTAGGCTGAGATGAGGAGGCAGCAGCAGTGGTGGAAGACAAAATCGGCAACGAGGCAGCAAGAGAGGTCGGTGACACAGAAGCAGGGACAGACGTCATGACACTCTCGGATAGGACAGCTGCGGTAGAGACAGAAAGGTCGACCGCTGGGGAGGAAGTGAATGGACCAAAAGGTGATAACCCAGCGGAGATCATACTGGACATGGTCTCCATGACGGCAGCGAAGGAAGGCTCGCCACTCTCAAGTATGGTGAGTGGACGCTCGGGAATAAGTGAAGAAATAGGCTCAACCGAGATAGGCACAGCAGGGGTGGGGGTGGGGGTGGATGTGGTGGAAGGCTCAGCAAGGGTACTCCCGACACTGGCAGAAGTGGGGACAGAAGTGCCGGGAGGTGCAGAAAGTGCAGGCTCGGGCTGAGCGATCACGGGGTCAGCAGGAGCTGCAGGGTGTGCTGGGGGTGCCTGCTCAGCACCCTCAGCCTCAAGTACGTAGGCAGCTGGGATGAGGAGATCCATCGATGGGATCCAATCCTCGTGGGCCGGTCCTATATGTGTCCGAGCTAGGCTCAGGAGGATCATGTAATCGGCACTAAAAGGACCGTGTAACCACACCCAGTGCCGCTAGCCATGTGGATGAAGCATCTTCATCCGGGCCATGATGTCTATCGATAGTGCAGTAGGGCCCGGGGCTCGTCTAAGTTCAGCAGGTAGGTCCACACCGGTCATCAGGGCTAGCAGGGTAATCAGACCACCGCAGCAAATCGGTGAGCGAGCGCCCACCGAAATGATGATGCGGTCTAGGAACAAGCTAGCAATATCAATCTGAACGGCGGGGACCAAGTCATTGCTATCCCTATCGAGAACTCTGGGGCGAGTCATCGCGTAGAGCATATAGAGCTCCGGCATAGACATCGTCCCAGGCTCGTTCCTCGCCAAGAATGTGGTCGCCATGAGGCGCTGTGCTATGCGGAGGCAGGGGTGTAGGATGGCCGAGGCCTTGGCCCTACTAGGGTCAAAGCCATGGTGGGAGCCTGTGATACGTGTCCAGAACGTGGAAGTGTCAAACGACGGCGGTGGGATATGAGTGGGTGCGTAGGCTCGGTCGGGGACAAGGACATCGGGCCATTGGAAGAACGCATGAAGCCTGGTGAGAGTGACCTCGCACTCTCGATCCATGAGGCGATATATGCATCCTCCAGGGGTCCGGGCTATCGAGCTAAGTACCTCAAGTGTCGGACGGACGTAGGTGTCCGCCGACACTGACAAAAAGTCGCGCCAACCCACGTTGTGGTACAACGTGAGCATCCCCTCTAGCACCCCTAGGCGGTCCAGGTCTGCTAAGTGTGCGAACCTAGAGGGCACTATAGATCACTGGGCGATACGCTCAAATCGAACGTGCTGTGCGTTGTCTCTGAACGTGATCCCCAGCGGCCCGACAACGGGAGCCGGTGGTGGGATAAGATCGGCGGGGGCAGGCTGTGCGTGGATGGGATCAGCGGGAAGCTGCTGTGTGGGTGGTGGTGGCTGTGGCGGGCTAGGTGGAGGGGAGTCCTCCCTAGCATGAGAGGGACCAGCGTCATCGGTCCTCTTCCGCTTGGAAGAGGCTCCCCGTGTGCGTGGCCTAGTGCGGGGCGACATGTGTGCCGTGAGTGCTCACCCAAATAAAATATAATGCGGCGTGCTCAATAAAGGGAACGAGTGTACCTGTACACGTAGCGAGTGCACGCCAGCAAGTGCGTGCGAAGAGCACCGCCTCCGCAAAGCTAAAAATGCGTCCTGAAGCTCCCCTAAGCTCCCCCAAGATAGCCTGCAATTCAAACAACGATATCAGCGGGTAATATTCAAAATACATGGGGGAGATGGGGTATAATAGATAGATAAACAAATTAATTTGGGTTAGGGGCTCAACGGGCATACGGATCGTCAAAAATGGGGAGAAAAAGGATTTTGCGCTAAATAGGGGGTCGCCGGAGGTCGGCCGGCGGTGGGGGGTGTCGCCGGAGGTCGGCGAGGCTTGGCCGAGTCGTCGCCAGTGGTGGTGCCGCGATCGGGGCCGGCGGCGAGGCGAATCGGGCGAGGGGGGTGCGGTCGCGGGTGAGGGGAGGTGAAAAGGCTCGGGGCTCGGGTGAAATGAACTGTGAATCAGGCGCTTCGAAGTTCGTGCCGAGCCCAGTGATTTATATAGGGGAAGTTACGACTCGACCGAGTGACTATGTTGCTCGGCCGAGTGACTTAACGTCAAAAATAAGTTTGAATTTCTCCTCACCACTTACGACTCGGCCGAGTGGCTTCTGTTCTCTCAGCCGAAGGGAGAAAACTCCTTCGGCCGAGTGGCACAAGCTACTCGGCAATATTCAGGCTAGGAGGGTATCCGTTTCACTCGGCCGAGTGGCAGTTAAGACGAAATGCACAAAAAATACAGAGAGTTGGGTTCAGCAGACTTCCCTTGTTGGTTCCCCACTCGGCCGAATGGGGTCCTTTGCTCGGTCGAGTCGCATATGATACTCGGCCGAGTGGCGTGCTGTTTTCTGCTTTTGGGCTCCGTTTTCGCTCTTCTCTCTGTTTTTCTTCCTCCAATTGGTTTCTTCTTCCTCCCAAGGCCTGAGCACATTCCTGGAGCGCTCTTCCTTGCATCTATCTTCCTCCACATGAGAGATCTCCTTTTCTCCTCTCTTGTCATAGAAATTAAGACCCGTTGTCACGGTTTTTATGGGCAAAAAGACTCAAAACACTAATAAAGTCTAAAACCAAAATAAAAACCAAAATAAAAAGAATGCAAAAACCGTCGGGTTGCCTCCCGACAAGCACTCGTTTAAGGTCTTGAGCTCGACCCCTTTGGATTTTCAATTAACGCTTGATGTTGGGTGCATATGAGATGCACCCGTCGAACTTGCCGGGAAGACCGCTCGGATTTGGATCGTGGTGGTGTGTGGCCTTCCTCAGCGCCCCTTCATCATGAGCAATATTGGAGGATGGCTCCCCTAAGCTTGAGCTTGTTCCGGTCTTCGACTTCGCCGGTGACACCGATCTTTGAATCGGTGGAGCTTTCTTTGGACTCTTCAATGTCGAGAGCTTGCAAAGCTCTCGTATTCTGGCGACATCAGCGTCGCCATCATCATTCTCCATGGAGCTATCGGGAGAGTCCTCCATCTTCTCTTCTTCGCTCAAATCTTGGCTTTCTTCGAAGCTGTCATCATGGAGTGCACCGATGGAGTAGGGGATAGCCTCTTCAATGACCTCATGAAGGAGGTATGAAAGGTCATCCGGTTGTCCCTTGAGTAGATATATTCTATTTACTTCGCCCATAGGGACTCCTTCAGAATAATGCTTTAGCCGTTGCCCATTTACCTTGAACGTGGCTCCGTCTTTCCCTTCCAATTCAAAAGCTCCACCCGGTTGTATGTGCTTGATGGTGAAAGGTCCGGACCACCGCGACCTCAACTTCCCAGGGAATAGTCGGAGTCGGGAATTATATAGCAAGACTTTGTCTCTGACCTTAAATTCCGTGACAATTATGTGAGCGTCGTGGAGAATCTTGGTCCTTTCTTTGTAAATTCTTGAGCTCTCGTAGGCATCTCTTCTAATTTCGTCAAGCTCATTGATATCTAGGAGCTGTCTCACCGCCGCACTCTTATAGTCATAATTGAGGGTCTTGATGGCCTAATATGTGCGGTGCTCCAACTCTACCGGCAAGTGACAAGACTTCCCATAAACAAGTCGGAACGGCGTGGTGCCAATGCGAGTGCGAAAGGCCGTGCGATATGCCCATAGGGCATCGTTTAGCTTCATGGACCAATCTTTTCTAGATCGATCTACGGTCTTTTCAAGGATTTGCTTGATTTCTCTATTTGAAACCTCCACTTGTTTGCTCGTCTGAGGGTGGTAGGCCATGCCAATTCTATGGTTTACCCCGTACTTTTTCAACATGGCTTCAAATTTGTTTTCTATAAAGTGACTTCCCCCGTCGCTTATCAAAGTACGGGGCACCCCAAAGCGCAGGAAAATGTTCTGCTTGAAAAACTTGGAGACAACCCTCGCATCATTGGTAGGGGTGGCGATGGCTTCTACCCATTTGGAGACGTAGTCCACAGCCAATAAGATATACTTGTTACCCTTGCTTGACGGAAATGGTCCCATGAAGTCCACTCCCCAACAATCAAAGAGCTCAATCTCTAGAATGGGCCTCATTGGCATCTCATTTCATTTGGAAATATTCCCGGTCCGTTGGCATCTATCGCACCCCTTGACGAAGTCGTGTGTGTCTCTGAACATGGTTGGCCAAAAGAATCCACTCTGCAATATCTTATCGATAGTCTTAGAAGCGGCGTGATGTCCCCCGCATGGCATACCGTGGCAATGCAAGATGATGGAGGTGGCCTCCTCCTTAGAAATACATCTCCGAATAACCGCATCCTTGCATATCTTAAAGAGATACGGATCTTCCCAAAAATAGCTACGGACTTCATGCATAAATCTCCTCTTTTGCTGTGTGGGCATCCCGCATGGTTTAATCCCACAAGCCAAGTAATTGACAAAGTCCGCATACCAAGGAACTTCCCCGAGCCTTATGGCGTATAGCCTCTCATCAACAAAGGAGTCATCGATGGGCAAGCTTTCGTCCTCCTTGTCGCGAATAAGCCTAGACAAATGATCCGCCACAACGTTGTCCGTACCCTTCTTATCTCTGATTTCCAAATCAAACTCTTGCAATAGAAGTATCCACCTAATTAATCTAGGTTTGTCCTCTTTCTTGTTTAGAAGATACTTCAATCCCGCATGGTCGGTATGGACAATTACCTTGGATCCAAGGAGGTAGGAGCAGAACTTTACAATGGAATAAACAACCGCTAGAAGCTCTTTCTCCGTAGTTGTATAATTTTTCTGTGCGTCATCCAATGTTTTGCTTGCATAGAATATTGCATGAAGCTTTCTGTCTTTCCTTTGCCCCAATACTGCTCCAATGGCTTGGTCACTTGCATCACACATGAGCTCAAAGGGAAGGCTCCAATCCGGTGGTTGTATGATGGGTGCAGAAATTAGTGCTTCCTTCAATGTATTGAACACTTGCAAGCATTCACCTGAAAAAACAAACGTGGCATCTTTAGCAAGCAAGGAGGTAAGAGGTCGGGCAATCAAGGTGAAATCCTTGATAAAGCGGCGGTAAAACCCCGCATGACCAAGAAAACCCCTAATGCCCTTAACATTAATAGGAGGAGGGAGTTTCTCAATTACCTCAATCTTCGCCTTGTCAACCTCAATCCCTCTTGAGGAGACAAGGTGCCCAAGCACTATCCCTTCGGTGACCATGAAGTGACATTTCTCCCAATTAAGAGTAAGATTATTTTGTTGACATCTTTTAAGAACTTTGGTAAGATTAGCCAAACAAGAATCAAACTCACTTCCATAGACTGAGAAATCATCCATGAAAACTTCCATTATATTTTCAATATAGTCGGAAAAGATGGAGGTCATGCACCTTTGAAAGGTGGCGGGTGCATTACAAAGACCAAATGGCATTCTACAGTAGGCGTAAGTGCCATAAGGACAAGTAAAAGTAGTCTTTTCTTGGTCGTCTTCATGCAAAGGGATTTGGAAAAACCCCGAGTACCCATCCAGGTAGCAAAAGTATTTATGCTTAGCAAGCCGTTCAAGCATTTGATCTATGAAGGGTAGTGGGTAATGGTCTTTTCGGGTGGCCTTATTTAGCTTTCGATAATCAATGCACATCTGCCATCCCGTGACAGTGCGTGTAGAAATGGGCTCTCCTTTTTCATTTTTTATAACGGTCATCCCCCCTTTTTAGGGACAACGTGAACGGGGCTAACCCATCTACTGTCTGAGATTGGATAAATAATGCCGGCCTCAAGCAATTTAAGGATTTCCTTTTTGACTACCTCTTTCATATTCGGGTTCAACCGCCTTTGAGGCTCAATAGAAGTGGCTTCAGTGTTTTCCAAGTGGATCCTATGCGTGCATAGCCTAGGGCTTATTCCCTTAAGATCCGAGATAGTGTAGCCAAGGACATCCTTGTGGTCCCTAAGGACTTCTAGTAGTCTTTCAAGTTGATCATGGCTGAGGTGGGAATTAACAATCACCGGGAAGGTCAATTTACTGCCCAAGAAAGCATACCTTAGATTCAGTGGTGATTGTTTAAGCTCAACCTCAAAGGGTGTCGTACCCTCTGCTTCATCATCTTGTGTGAGTTTGGCTTTTCCTTCAACATCTGAGTTTAGCTCACTCTCGAGTGGAGGCTCAGATTCGCTTCTTAGTGAGGACGGGGCATCGGAATAGATGCTCTCAAATTCTGTGCTTGCATCGATAGGACCACCACCTTGCTCCGGTTCATCCCTGAGATCAAAAGAAATACATCAGCAGATTCAAAAATGCAAGAGTGGGGGTCGTAGAGTGTAACTCCCTGAATGTCAGTTTGCTCGAAGGATTCCTCAGGAGTGTAGTACTCTTCGACGCATGTTCTACCGTCTTCAAAATATAGCTTGTCGTCCCTCACATCAACTCTGATATCGCCCCCAATAGTCCCATCCGGGGAGATTTGATCCATCACAAAGCTAGCAAACAATTGTTCGACGAGGTCCTCGATATTAATAGCAAAAGCACCGGTAGCGTGGACCTCATCAACAAGTTCCTTAAGGAGCTCTGCGAAGGATTCATCATCTCCTTGGCCAGACTCAGTCATTGGAATTGCATCCCCCATTTTACCTGTTAAGATCTTGTGGAAAATTTCGGGAGAGCGTGCAAAATAGGGCTGTAAACAGAGTTAGAAAAGAATGAAGAAATAAATAAAGAAATTGAAAAATAACCGGGTGATCCAAATTGAACTCCGTCAAAAACACTCCCCGGCAACGGCGCCAAAAACTTGATCGGAGCCCTAGATACACACCCGGGGCACGCGACTCGCTAGTCTTACCGCAAGCGCACGGTGTAGCGGCGAGCGGGTATCGAACACGAGGAGGTCAAATGACAGTGTCTTCTTCAATCCACCTGGCTATAAGAACAGTCTAGAAATATTCGCTATAAAGCGGTCACAGTCGTTCAATTGTATAAAAGAAATATCAAATTAATAAAGACGCCTAGGGGTAGGGAATCCCCGCTACAAACCGTATCTCGTTATCGTGATTCGTAGGTGTCACGATTGCTAGACTTGCAATTCAGGTGAACTAGTTGCAACTAAATGTAGAACCAAGCTTACGCTCTCTCGTTATTGCCGGTCTATAGCAGACCTAGGGTAGGGTACAATCTCTTGCAAACCCTAACCTAGGCAAGCTAGCATGAAGAACAACATCATCGTTCAATCGTATCTAGAGCCCACTCTCATGCAAACTCGAGCTACGACCTAGGTTGGGATAGTTCCTACCCGTCCAATCTCTTGCAAACGGGTATTGGTATAGAATTGCAATCGAAAACCCTAGTTTCGGTCTAATCTCTAGCAAACCGATTCCGCAGAAATCCAATTGTAACCCAATTCGAATATCTAGGGCTTCCTATCGAGTTGGGATCCAATCTCTTGCAAATCCCAATCGGTATGAATCCCTAGCTATTCGTATTAAATCGATTCCAAACTAACCCTAATCAATTCTAGCAATAATTTCACCAATTCATCACAAATTAGAAATAGGGTTCGTAGGGTTCATCCCTACGCCCTAAGACGATAAAACTACTCACAATTCATAATAAAATGCAATAGAAATTCACAAATAAAATCAATAGAATTCATAGCAATAGTCAATATATCAATAAAAATGGAGTTTTTGATAAGGAGAGAGACAAACCAATGAAGAACCAATAGCATCCAACAAAATAACACTTTTCTCTCCCCCCTAAAAGCTCAATCTAATCTCCTAAAATTAATCTAAAAAAGGGCTGCAAAAAGTTCTGAAAAAGCTCTCTAAACTAGGTTAAAAACTGTGGTTAAATACCCCCCAAAATCGTCCAAAAAACTGTGAAGAAAATGCCCCTGCGCAGCCTCAAAATCGCAGTTTACGCTACAGGCAGTGCGGCTCACTCGGCCGAGTGACAAATGTCATTCGGCCGAGTGACAATCCCTGACAAATTCCAGTAACTTCAGACTTTCAGGGGTCGCCTCCTCGGGAGTCACTCGGCCGAGTGACTTTCTTTGCTTCGGCCGAGGGGACTTCTTCACTCGGCCGAGTCGGTACTCGGGAATCGACTGACAATTTACAATAAGTCTGGACTTTTCGTTGCCGTCGTCTTGATGCCACTCGGGCGAGTGGTGTCTCCGTGGTACGGTCGAGTGGGCTGGCGATGCTCGGCCGAGTGCACGCTGATACTCTATATTCTGCGTGTCAGATCTGGTCGGCCGAGCGGGCTTTCGATGGTCGGCCGAGTGACTCTTTCACTCGGCCGAGTGACATGCTGAAAATGCCCAATCTTCGTATTTTTGCTCACTCGTCGCTCCTACGACGTTCTTTCTTCTTCCACTCCTCTCCAATAGCAAAATTCCCCTCGGGAGAGTCACGGGTGACACTCCGGAGTGGGTGCATCTCAGAATCACTCCAAATCGCTCGAAATCTCCTGAAATTCGACAAAAACAAGAAATCGTGAAAAGCATCGCAATTTTGCAGAAAAAATCGTAAAAAGTGCGATTCGAGCGATCAAAATGGCATGCAAACATGCAGAAAAAAGGTGTAAAATATGGAGTGATCACCATCCGCAAGTATCAGGAGGAGTACCTCCTCATGATGAGGTCGATGAGGGTAGAAGGTGTGGAAGAAGGGTTGTAGGTGGGCTTCAGGAGGGTGGAGGTGAGGTTGGCGAAGTTATACCCCGCCCTGGAGGTCGACTTCTCCAAGTTGACCAAGGCCTCTGATGATGAATAGGAGGATGTTGAAGCTCAGGGGGGAGGCGACACTGCATAGTCTTCGGAGGGTGGTTGCATATGTAGGGCCAGTCTCGGGGCCATGCATATGACCTAGCAGAGAAAGTTCAATGTAAATGTATTAACTTTGACTTTAATGAAATATACCTTAGGTGGTACACCGTGTTTATCTTTTGTGCTTGTGTTGCAGCTTTTCGCCACTTTTTGCCTTAGTGTGTATGCCCCCAACTTTCTGCTTGGAAGTGGCTAAGGCCAAGGATAAGCAAAATGTTGTGGAGTCGGCGCCTATCGGGGGTGAAGCTCATAATCTTGCCCTGGAGCTTGAGATGTCTATCGAGGCCAAAGCTCGTAAGCTATTCCCGGAGTTGAGGGAGAGGAGGATGCGAGCCATAGCTCGGTCCTTAACCCACTTGGCACCTATCGAGGGCGAAGCTCGTAAGCTTTCCCCAGAGTTAAAGGAGGAGAGGATGCGAGCCGTAGCTCGGTCCTTGACCCACTGGTGACATATCGAGGGCAAAGCTCGTAAGCTTTCCCTAGAGTTGAGGGATGGGAGGGTACGAGCCATAGCTCGGTCCTTAACCCACCCAGCGCCTATCGAGGGCGAAGCTCGTAAGCTTGCCCCGGAGTTGAGGGAGTAGAGGGTGTGAGCCGTAGCTCGGTCCTTAACCCACCTATCGAGGGCACCTGTCGAGGGCAAAGCTCGTAAGCTTGCCCCGGAGTTGAGGGAGGGGAGGGTGCGAGCAGTAGCTCGGTCCTTAACCCACATGGTGCCTATCGAGGGAAAAGCTCGAAATTATCATGCCCCGCTTCCCAAAACGACGGAGGCGAAGCGTGACAAAGGCCCGCTTAGGCCGGAGCTGTGAAGCTCGGGCCCAATAAACGTCTGTAGGGGTACCATTATAAAAACTTCAGGTTCTTGCATTAATAAAAATTCGGAACAATAGGAAGTACAGAAAGGAAAAGGCATTCATTAAATTAGAGATATAATATCCAGCAAGTACAAAGTCAAGAAAGAAGCCTAAGCATGGCAACAAACTATCTAAAAGCAAGCTAAAAGCAGTAACCTCTGAAAGTGACGACTAAAAAGACCTCAAGGTCGGTCCTCGTCAAACACGTACTCTGGGTCGACGTCCTCGGCTCCTCGTACTCCAGTAAGTCTGCCTCGTCCACGAACTCTGGCTGAACACCTGACGTACAACACCCCAAAAGAAAGGAACTGTATGTCAGGTAAAGTCTACAAAAAGGGTTAGACTCTACTGCAAGTGTATCAACTTTTAGACAATGATTTACTGGTTGATTAGCATGCTGGGGTTATAACTGAGTAACAAAAAGGAAGTAACGCAGCAGGAAGGTAAAGCGCGACAAGTAGTAGTCGTTGCGTGTGCTACCAACTACAGGACTAACCTACAGGTGTCAGGACAAGTCGGGACGTGACGGGACAAGACAAGACAAGACAAGTGAGACACGAAAGGGTTCACACCTTACGGTTCAAGGGGGATCAGACCCTCTTGTCGTGCGCACGCTCAACCCAAACCCAAACCCCAAGGAAGACAAGACAAAAAAAACAGTACAAGGGATCACTCGCTCTAGCTTGGCGAGTGCCCTATTGCCTGCAGGCTGTGTATCAGTACAAGGGATCACTCTCTAGCTTGGAGAGTGCCCTATTGCCCGCAGGTTGTGAACCAGTACAAGGGATCACTCGGAGAGTGCCCTATTGCCTGCAGGCTGTGCAAGACGGGATGGGACGTGACAAAACGGGAAGGGTTACTCTAGGGTTTACACACACACGCACACACATGATAGCCCTACGATATCAAAAGTTGTTGTTGTCAGGCTCAGACTTCGTCGTCAAGTCTGAGCCGTCAGGAGTCGTCCCGGACGTTATCATTTCACGTCCGGTTCTATTTGTTCACAGTTATCAGTTCTAACTAACTAAGGCCTAAGCAGGGCCGAAAGTGCAAGTGGGATACACTTGCCTGCGATGGCGAGTGTGTCATCCTCCGGAAGCGTCTCGTCCAAGCGTCTCGTCCGCGGAAGTCCGTCTGAAATAGTGCCACGCCGACGGTGTCAGGCCTCGTTTTCAATAAATCCTATTTAGGTTCGTTTCTAGGTTATCAGGGCTATCCTAAATGTCAGAGTCACGATTTGATGTTTTTGTCAGCCTAGATCGACCACTAACCTATATGCACAGAAAAATTGTCCGATGGTCGATTTCTACATTGAGCAGCGTTTTACTGGTGCGGAAAAGTAAATTTAATTGTAGTTGTCCAGTTTTAGTTAGGTTTTCGATTTTGCTACGGTGTGGGTTGTGCTACAACTTAGGGCACCAACCTGATTCGATGGTCACATGTAAGTTCGACGTCTGATCAGAAAACGGTAACGTATCGCGTCGCCTTCGCTCCGATTCCCTTACTGCGGGTAGCGTGGAGTTATCTGCGTCATTAGGTTAACATCAAATACATCAATCACACTGAGTCCACTACGTATGCACAGTTTATCACGTAAGTCATACTGCTACCATATATATAACACGTCTTAATAGTAAGCTAATATATATATAAACTTAGCAACTCAAAGTATATATATATATATATCTATATACATAACCAAATGTTCATATACTGATCATGCAGGGTGATATAGCCCCCAAACCGAAACTGATCTGAAACCTAACATAATCAACTAACTATAAAAACTACTAACATCTAACTAACATGTCATTTAACCATTCTATATAAAATGATACATTTATACAGTATACTAACTTGCTGATGAAAATTGCACTAACATTCCCATAATAATTTTTTTTATAGAATTAAAACCTTTGCATTGCTTATTAACCAATATGTATATAATAACGTTTATATGCTATCCATGGTTGGGACTAATAGTAAATGAGGGTGTTCTCTTAGTAACTTACGTAGAAAGAAACAACATGCACTCAAATCCCTTAACAAAAATAATACACTGCTCCTGGCTATACAAAGGCCTAGTGAACAATATAAATACTCTGACTTACATGCTGTAGCCAAGTTATTAGCAAAGTTAAAGTAACCAAACTAAAAATGTTGCGGTTATAAAATAAAGAGCCTTAAATACACACATTTTAAAAAGCTTGGGGTAATAGCTTTCGCATGCACTCACTATTTGTTTCGTTGCCATGACGTGCAGGCGATGGTGCGGCTCTCGTCGGAGGGGTCACCGAGCGGCAGTGGGGCGTCGTCAGGTCGGCAGCCGGAGGAGAAAGGGCCGGTGGCGGGTTCCTCGCGAAGGTCGCCTGAGGGAGAGCTAGGGAGGCTGTCGAGAAAGTGAGCACTGGAGGTTGACGGAGCAGGGGAAAGCTCCTGCGGTGGGGCTCGTTGTCGGTGAATAGGCCGGGGCGGCAGTCGGGCAGGCCGTGCGGGGTGTGCCGGCGGCGCAGCGGCTAGAGCGGTGCTGTGAGCGTCACCATGCTCCGCTGCAAGAGCAGCAGTTGCTGCTCGCGGCCCTGGGCAGCCACTGGCGGAGATCAGCGGGCGAAGCATGGTCGGAGTACGCCATGTGGAGCGTTGGGGTGCGTCGGCAAGAGCTGCCGCCGTGACAGGCCTGGGCGGCGCTGCGCTGGCTTGGGCGGTGCACCCTAGAGTGAGGTTGACGGGAGATGGCAGATCGCGGCTAAGGACCGCCGGCGAGGTCGCTGGGAGGGTGAAAGTCGGAGGCGCAAGGGTCTAGCTGCTGTCGCGAAAACTGAGGGGCGGCGGTTGCTAGCGTTAGGCTGTGGAAAGAAACCAAAACCCTAGGCTATCTTAAATAGGGTTTGGGCTAGCATCACGTGGGAAGCTTGTGTGCGGCTGCTGCTAGTAAAACTAGCCCTAGGCTGCTATTAAAGGGGTGAGGGGCTGAAACGTGAGCTAGAGCTCCCTAGGTTAGTTTATAGGCTAATAGTTTAGGTTAGAATTTGTTAGGGTATAAAAAATTTGTTATAATAATATAATAAAACCAAAAGTTCTCTCTCTCACCCTCTCTCATGCTGGTATGAGGCCAAGTGGGGTTTAAAAAGGGACTAAGTCAACATCAGATGTAAATTATTATTAATCCATCATTAGAGAATAATACAATGTGATACTTAGGGTTAAAAGTCTAATGGGTTGGCCCAAAAAAGTGCACGTAGGTCAAACGAAGCCCAAAAATCATGAAAGAAATACTGGGGTGACTGGGATGACGAGAGAAAGAAGACAGAGAAGACAGATCACAATTTCAACATCGAGGGACGAAACTAAAAATAGAAACGTCCCACGTCAAAACATAAAATCGTGACGTCACTTCAAATATGATCAAATCGTGGAAGAACGACTCGAGAAATGTCGTTCCAAAATAGTGCCACAATCTAGTATTCTCAGAGACGATCACAATGACATATCACACAAAAGTGTTCAAAAACAAACAAAGTCTAAAATAAATACGTGCACGGTCAAAAGCACGTGCACGAAGAAAGTACGATAGAAACAGGCCATTACATTCTACCCACCTTAGAAATGATTCCACCCTCGAAATCATTTATAATAATAATATCAAAAAAAACTTATGCCTACAGCTCTCATATCTACCCATAGTGATTGCTAAACCTATAACTTCAAACATTTCTTTCTCAGATAATTCGTCATAACTCGTCTTTTCACTGGATAATGCTACGACTAAACTCACATCCTAATACTTAGTTATAGGCTCATCACTACAGTTCAAATTCCCAAGTCCAAGTTCTCATAAAAGGATAATAATAATCATCTCATACCATACCACTCCACTAAACATCATTGCTCAATAACATCTTTTAAACTCTCGATCTCTTCTCAATATTAATCAATCGCTAAAATGAGATTCTAGTCAATCACCAATCGAAGACAATAACTTTGTCTACCTCATAACACCTTTACAAATCAACAATCGACGTGTCCTCAATACATTCCTTGTCATATCTTCCCATAAATTTATCCGCCCAATAATCGAACTATTAAAATCACATCTCTTCCTACTTATTATAATTATTTTCAACCAATATTAAATCCGACAACCTAACCATCCATTTGTCTCAACACGTCGTGTTACTCCAATGTCATCTCACGTCAACTCAACAATCAAGTCTCGATGCTAATAAAAGCTCTACTCAATCTCAAGATCACCCTAACTCCTACCATACTATGTATCCATCCCTATCTACCATTCGTCTAAGCCTCAAATCTGACAGTTCTCATCTTCACGCATATAATCTCATTCAACCAGAATTTATCGAGTCCGTCTCACATCGGTATTATAAATAAGTCTTGGACAGCTCATTCTTTTCTTCCGAACGAAATCTATTCCAATATCCTATTGTTCCAAAATCGATTAATCATTGCTATAACAAATCTCATCTCTCCCTGAGCCTACCCGCAAACAAAATCCTACAACAATAATAGCTAGTCCCAAAACTATAACAACCATATCATAACATTTCTAAATGGAGAGAGAGAGAGAGAGAGAGAGAGAGAAGAGAAGGGAAACTTAACACCAGTGACACATTTGAAAAACATTTGGAAAAACGTGTGGAGTCGTGGTAATGGATGAGGAAGGATAATTGATTTGTGATCTTGTGAGCTAATTTTCATAAACTTTAAAGGGTTGGTTTAAAAGAAAAACAGAGTTTTGAAACAATCACATGCAGTCAAAGATAAGCTATTCTATAATCGCGAAAAACTACGTCTAAGGAAATTGCCTACTATGACCTTATTCATATACGTATGAATACCGTTATTCAGACAACTTCAAGCGTATCACGGTTAACACTGAGTACATATCCAAGACACGAGAGGCAAACATCAAAATCCTAAAGATAACACACTCATACAGGTCTACACTCTCTATCCATACTCATGCACCACGACGACATCACAAACCTAAATGGCCCACTACTAAACTAGAGTGGACACAGGCAACAACAAGCACTAATGAGATAGCTAAACAATAGTGGAGAATCCGATTCGAATAGCGAAACGAAACAAGATCGGGATGAACCTGTTCGGATGGACATGGACAAGGGAAAAGCTTAGTTATATGAAAACAGAAATATAGTGGTGATTAATTAAGTAGGAAAAAGAGATATATTAATATTCTTATAAAATGTAAGTGACAAAAAACTCGTAGATGATATAAGTTTAAAATACGAAATAAAGTATTTTGACGAGGAAAATAATGAGTATGAAACTGAGTGATTGTTTTGGCAAATGGAGATAGGTTTTTATAAAACTTGGATGTGCGAATACGATGAGTACAGGACTGTCACACTGATAAGTTTAGAAAAAAATTTTTTTTAATAAAATAATAATAATTTGCGATGAGTCATTTGAAATACGTCTTAACAGTGAAGGGTAAGAAAGGGAAAATTGCATATCGAATTAGGGAAAGTATATAAGTAAGGTTTAGAAAAAAAAGAATTTTGTTTGAAAGATACCGATTAGAAAAATATTATACGATAGGTTTCGGTGAGAAAGTTTCGAAATTCAAAGAATAAACTTAAGTCAACTGAAAAGTAGAAAGTTTAAGTTCAGGCTAAAAGTTTTCAAAGAATTTATACTAGAAGGGAAATCCAAAAATAGTATTGAAAATACTTTTTGAACGATCAGGATGGTAATGGGGAAAAGTCAACGTTTGATGATAAACAACATGAAGTAGTCACGTGAATCGGGAACAAGAGATATGATCGCATGATCGAAACATAACTACGCATAGGATATGACTTATGAAAAGTCACGGGAAAATCCTACCTTCGGCAACATAGATATGTAATGATTAGAAGGATGCTAGAAATCAGAGGTTCCTAATTATCGGGTCATCAAAGGATCAGGGGAAAATTAGCACTAGGACTTCCTAATGAACTAGACTGTAATAGAGAGATCTCAGGGAAGGGCCATAAGAGAATCAAGATTATGTTCTGCTGGGCCCGAAGTCGATGGACCCGAGCGAACGACTAAAAGAAGGACTCTAGAAATCTAATTTGGTCAGAGCCGGGAAGGGAGAGGCAAAAGGTATCCTAAGACGGGTATGACTAAATCTTAACCAAGGCGTCTAACTATCAAACTGGGACGTCTACCTAAGTTTTCCTACCTAAGTACTCAATCCCATCGAGCATCCTTCAGATCAGATCTGACTTAGGCATCGGAGGGGACTTGGTCGAAACCAAGGTCCGACCCCCCTGACGAGCTTTCTTGTCTTCGTAGGTCAAGGAAATTCCACCCCGCCAAAGCTACCATTCGGCGCTCCATCTACTGGAGCTGAGCATTATCGATCCTGAGCTCGCCCGTCCCTCCACTTCAGGAGGCCGTCGTTCCCCCCGAAGCTACCCTTTGGGAAACCGACTCACGGGTCCGCATGTTCCCGACCGAGCGAATGCACTGCTACCCGATCTCGGAGGCCACGCGTGACTCACGTGACCACTTCAACCTTTGACCCTCCAGACTATCAAACTGTGGTGAGAAAACATCCTGAAACAATATTAAAAATGGCAACCTTAAAAGAACTTCTTAAAGATCTAAGTTAAAAATACAACTTTTAGAGAAAAGCTTAAGGATCTTTACATAAATGCAAGCTTTAGAAAATAGTAGTAACTTTAATGACTAAAATCAACACTTCAAAATCCTTTTGGCCTTGATATGAGGACCAAGACGATCGTCCCAAGGTGGGATGGTAGAATGCACCCGCTCACATAGTGTAATGGGACCCATCACTCCAACTAGTGCGAGTGAGGACAAAAACTTCAGCTCATCACCGTTGTTTGTCAACAACGGTGGCGCCAACGGTGAAACACAAACTCCTGTTCTCGTACCTTAACCATACTCAGCCTTCCCCCAACCCCCGCCTAGGGTGCTCACTCACCACATGGCAGACCAAGACACACCTAGGATTAAATCTACATGTTATTGGAATAAATGGCATACATCATTTAAGTGACATAGAGGTAAAAGCAACATTTAGAGTGACATAGAGGTAAAAGCAACATTTAGAGTGACATACAATACAACATTTAGAGTGAGCATGAAGCTTAAAGTGACATACGAGTAGCATGCAACATAAAGTGACGTAAATGTAGCATGTTGTGAAGCATGTTATGAAGCACGTTGTAAGCATGTCATGAATCATTTTGTAAAGCATACAATACAACATTAAGGAAGTTATAACATATAACATTAATGGAGTTATAAAGGATGTTATGCGTAATGTTATAGCATATTGCATAACATGAATGTAATAAGGATGCCATACATGATGTTATAACATATAGCATTCAATAATTTGAATTACATTTAAATTAAAGAGTCATCATGCAACATTAGGGAGGACATAAAAGGTTCCATACTTAAAAAGAACAACCACCTCACCTCCTTCGTATCTCCAACACAACTATCATGTGCAACTTTCCACTACCATCAACGGCCCTTGACCAAGTCAGCTATAGTAATTACCCACAATTTCCCAACACAACCATGTAGCAATTCCCATCACGTGCAATTCTCAATGACTTAGAAGTCAACATGCAATACTAGCAACTCTTAATAACTAAAATGCAACATTAACAAGGTCACATGGAAAAATTCTACTTTAAATGCAAGTAAAGTATATACACGAAATTACTTTAGTTTGAAATCCAAAAGGCAACCTTGAGAAAACTACTAGGAAATTCACTTTAGGTTTTTGCTAAAAGTGCAACTTTAAAAGAGATTTCTTATGGTTCTATAATAAGAATGCAAACTTTTTAGGAATCACTTTAAGTTTATGATTAAAGATACAACTTAATAAAAACTAATTTTGGAACTATATTAAAAATGCCAACTTTAGGAGAGATGCTTAAGATCCAAGTTAAATACAAACTTTTTAGGAAACTACTTATGGATTTATATTAGAAATGCAACATTTACAAAATTAACTTATAGAGTTATATTAAAAATGACAACCTTAAAAGAACTTCTTAAAGATCTACGTTAAAAATACAACTTTTAGAGAAAAGCTTAAGGACCTTTACATAAATGCAAGCTTTATAAAACATTAGTAACTTTAGTGACTAAAATGCAAACATTAGCAACCATTAGTAACTTTAGTGAAGAGGTTGGAGGATCTACATTAAATATACCAACTTTAGCGAAGATATTGAAGGTCCTACAAAAATACAATCTTTAGGATAGTTCCTTAAAGTTCCACATTAAAGATATGAACTTTAGTGATAATACTTAGGATTTTATCTTTTAAAGGTGAGCCTTAATGAAAACACTTGGCATAAAAACCCAATTTACTTAAGAAAAACCTCATCTTTAATCTAAATAAGAGCAAAGGTGACAACTTGGATGAACAACACAAAGATGTCATTTTTATTGTATGCTAACTTGAAAAGATTACAACTTTAGTATCAACATTATATACTTTTTAAGAAAGGCTCTAGCTTTGGGTAGGAACTTAAGGAAAAACCCAAACCATAGAAGGATACATGGAGAATCAACTTATAAATGATAACTTTAAAGAGTTACACAACAATTCATCTTTAAAATGCAAACTTTCTTAAAGCTACAAAGAGTCTGGTCCTAAAAATGCAACCTTTAGTAAATTTACATAGCGGATATCTTTATAAACACCAACTTTAGAACATCTACCTAATTACATGAAAGTTTACTAAAGGACTTATATCAAAAATGTGAACTTTAGCATATTTACACCAAATCTCATAAGAATGACAACTTTAACAAGAAACTAGCACGCAAATCCTTCAAATTAATATTTCTATACTAAGGACATATTTCTACCTTAATTGCTCATCCTTCCATTTCTTCTCCTTCCTTAAAATCCCCTCCGTAATACCATCCTCCATCACTCCTCCTAAAATCTCCCCGTTTCTTCTCCTTCTTCTTCTTCTTTCTTTCATTTTCTTCTTATTTTTTCTTTATTTCCTTTTTTTGTTACCACCCCAAAACTCACGACAAGCAAGGATGGGGAAAAAAGGAAAAAAAGGAAACTTGGAGAAAAAGAAAAGAAAGGAAGAAAAAACCCTAAGCTTGAAAGTATTTACCAAAAAGATTTTCCTTAAAATGAAACATCCGCATCATCCCAAGTTCTCTTTATTTGCAACAATGCCATGGCCATAAAAGGAAATACCTCATTTCCAAGCCTCCCCACTATTTGCTAATTTCCCATTTCCATTTATGGTAAGTCCTCAACATAATATCTTAGAAGTCCACTTATTTACAAGTTTTCCATTTACGAAAAATGAAAGTCTCTTCCAAAATATCTCCATCTCTACACACACACACACACATATACTCTACACACACTACTAACTAATAACCAATGTGCCACTACTATACACACTCCCTTCTACTCTACATACACATCCTCCCACTAATTACTAAATGTGCCACTATGCACACCCACCCCTACTATACATACACACAACCAATTATTACAACAATACCATCGTTACTAATTGTAATAATAATAATAATAAATAATGCAATACCACGTGCACTATAGTACATGTTACTATATACACCACGTATGTATATACACACTACACATGTATACCAACATACATACACTATGCAAATACATAATTATATACACCCTACCATAAATGGCACTAGGGCTGACCATTGCATTCTATCCACCTTAAAATCAACATTTCAAATTCATTTTGGCCTTGATTTATGATCTCCCAAGCTTCTAAAGTTCTTACATTTGAGATCAATTTCATCTTATAGCAACACTTCAACCCGTGGGTTAGAAATTCGAAAGGCTATATGTAACTCTTCAAAAGTGTTTAAATTTCTTTCTCACATGGGAGTAGTTAGGGTTACTCCTCTTGTAGGGAGGTGAGTTGTAAAAGTCCTTGAGTTGTGAGGTAAGGAAAAATCCTTCTTGTAGGAAAGGTGGTGTGAGTTGTAATTCCTCATTTGAGGTGATTGCTCGTTGTACTATTTGGTTTAAATAGTGGATTAAAGCTTGACAGAGATTCGAGGTCAAGATGTACCCGGTAGTGGGGAACTAGGTCGTTGCTATATTTGTGATTGATTTCTTGATTCTTTACTTGCACTTTATTATTTTTTCTGTACTTATTTCATTAATGCAAGTATTTGTTGATTAAGATTGATATATGTAATTCTATACTAATCTTAGTGAGAATCCAGAGAATAAAATTTAATTTGCAATAAACTATTCACCACCTCTAATGTATATCTTTGCCATCTCAGTTCCTAACACTTGGTATCAGAGCAAGGTTATTGATGGCGTCAACCGATAGTTCCTCGGAAGGTCAATCGCACACCCGACCACCACTTCTCACCGGATCAAATTATGGAGCTTGGAAGAATCAGATGTAAATTTATCTACTTTCTATCTCCTATGAGCTATGGAAGATAGTGGAGAATCCTTTTGAATCACCTACGCTCAAGGAAGAAAAGTGGAACAATAAGGAGACAAACAAAGTGTCACTGAATGCCAAGGTGATGTCCACTTTATATTGCGGCCTTGACGCAATGGAGTACAACCGCATCTCCATGGATACCTCCACACAGCAAATTTGGAAAATCCTCGAGGTAACACTAGAAGGAAATCAAAAGGTTAAAAACTTCTAAATCTTCTTTGTATACTTCTAGGTATGAACAATTTATGATGGAGAAAGGAGAAACAATCTCAAAGATGTACTTGCGGTTCACCGAGATTATGCACACCCTTTCTGCCCTAGGAAAGAAGCACACCCAAGAGGATCACGTGTGAAAGATCCTACGATCCCTTCTACCTGAATGGCAATCAAACGCATCGTCCATTGAAGAGGGAAATGACCTCACCAATCTATCCTTGGAGGAGCTCATCGACAACCTATTGGAATACGAGCTTCAAATTCAAGAAAGAGTAACAAAGGAACAAAAAGAAAAGAAGAAGACCATCGCAAAGTCACATCAGAGATGGAGGAGTCCAATGACGAAGTCAAGGATGAACGGGAGAAACAAATGTCACTCATCTCCAAAGGACTCAAAAAAATCTTTAATTCCTGTAAGTCTCAAAACAGAAAGTTTAATTCAACTAACAAACCAATTTGTTATGAATGTAATAGGCCAAGTCACATAAAGGAGTGTCCACTAAGGAAAAATAGAGAAAAGAGAATGAAGTTTTACAAGGGTAAAAGGCCAAAGAGAGAAGCTTTTGAGGCTTGGGATAGAAGCGATGGTGAAGAAGATTCTGATAGCTCATCATCATCTGAACGGAAGGAGAAGTAAGAAAAAGGAATGAGAGGGCATATTTGTGCTTCATGGCACGAGGAGATTCAAAGGTAAATTCTAACCCCAGCTCTAGTGGTAGTGATAGTAGTGATGATGAGGACCTTGATTACGAGGAGAAGTTTCATATGCTTTATGCTAAATATGAGGAAATACTTAGAGAGATTTTAACTCTAAAAAAGAAGCATAAATCATGTGGAAGTAATTCTCCTAATCTTGAGCTAGAAAAGATTACAGAAGAAAACTGAAAATTGATTAGTATGATTAAAGAGCTAGAAGAACAGAATAGATTGTTTAGCCTAGAATATAAAGACCTGGGAAATATGGTTAGAGACTTAGAAAAGAACATGACCGTCATTAAAGCAAAGCACGAGGATTTGGTTAATAATGTAGCTAAATTCAATGAGAGTAAAGAAAATTATATAGCTTGATTAGCTCACAAAGACCATCATCTACCAAACTTGGCTTAGGTTACAGTGTGACAACTCAAAATGCTAAGATTTCTCATCATTAAGCTAGTGTTCCTAAACCTACGAATGGATATGTCAAAGTTTGGATTCCCAAAATTGGAATCGTCCAAATAAAAGACAATTACATTTCTAGACTTATGAACAACGTTCATTTCTGTTTAGATTATATATTTTCTTATGGCAAATCAAAACCCAAATGGGTTTGGTTTCGTATTGGTTGATATCTAAATTATTTGTGAGACTAATCCCACGGACCCACAAGGGGGACCAAAATTATTTGTCTGATTTTTAGGTACCAAAATTATAAGGGATTAGTAGAGGATCTCTCAATAAATTTCAAGTCAATGCATGGATTAAGGGGAGACTCAACTTCAATGATGTAAATTTTGATGGGGAGCCTATATAAGAATTGTTTTTGCAAAATAGAATATTCTTTTCATGGCATTCTTTAGACACATGGTGTTAGAGATTTGTCACATGAGATGTGTTTAATCATTATCACTTGGTATATTTCATTTACATCTCTTGGCATTATACCTATGTTGATAATGAGTCACATACACTACTAGAGAGATATATGTAATACCCTGGAAGCTACTGCACAAGTACTAGAGGGGTATGAATAGTACTTTAAAATTACTAAGAGGATAATTCCTAATTATTTTACAAACACAAACAACAATGCGGAAGAAAGATAGATAACACGAATAACACACAACAAACAAGTGATGTAATGGGTTCGGATCCACCCAAGTCTTCCCGACTTGTTCCCGGTGATCCTACGTCCCAGACATCCGGATCCCGTCCGGCTACTTGAGTTAGAGTCCACTAACTCAAGCTTCCACTAAAAACTTCTTGTAGCAACTACTACAAGGCAAATGAATACAAAGATTCAATCGTGACTCCCACAAATCGGGATCACGTACCTCTCACAAACAGAGAGCAAACTTTAATAAAGAGTTTAATGAAATATAAAATACTCACCACAAATTCCTATGCCTTGAGAGATACTTACGTATTAGGGCAAGGAAAGAAGATGAAGAGAAGAGATCACGAAGAATGATTGAAACCCTAGCACCACTGAGATGAACAGATGGAGACGGCTAGGATGATGATCATGATCCTTGAATCCTTCATGAGATTGAACGCTAAAGAGCCAATGATCTCTAGGAAGGATTAGGTCGAAAAGAGATAGAGAGCTTTTCAAGAATTCGAGTCTTTCAAAAATGATAATCGATGTGTTCAAAAAACTAGATCTGAAATCTCTCTCATAATAGAAGAAATTCCATGTTTGAAACACGTCAAACAGATATGGAAAGAATCAAAACAGATCACACAGAATCGTGGTAATAAAATCTCTAACGTCTGGAAAATTAAAGCAGCTTAATCGGTCTAAGAAGGATCATTAACCGATTAGATGGAGAACTAGTCGGTCGGTGAGCCTTCTTGGACCGACTAGTTACAGAGAATTGTGTGAAACAAGAAGGATAATCTAGTCGGTCTAAGAAGAAATATTAACCGACTAGTTTGAGAACTAGTCGGTCGGTGAACCTTCTTGGACCGACTAGTTGGTCAACAGAGATTATGCTAAAATTCTCAAAGATGACTAGTCGGTTCAAGAGGAATTTCCAACCGATTAGATTGTCATCTAATCGATTAGTTCTTCAACTTGAACCAACTAAGATGCACAAGAAGCCAAGTCATAGACGATAAGCTAATGAACCCTATTTAATGGCTTCAAAAGCATTCTTAGGGATAAGATAAGATAGATATGAGGGTTACTAAGCAAGTAAGACTCAAGGCTTAACATTTTAAAAAACGAATCTAGAAGACATAGAAATTTACAAGACAAACCGTCTTCAAAGCTCCAACATGACGAGTCAGAATCTCTTGACATCATCAACAAGTCCTTGAGCTTCAACGAAGCTTCAGGCACAACGATCATGCACTCTAAAGAAGTCTTGAGACGTCTCTTGAGATCTACAGAGTAAATTGGCGATGATCTCCATAACTGCGGTCAAAGAGAATTAGTACACGATATTTATGTTTGTTCATCATCAAAACCAAATCAGGGGAATCAATACTCAACATTCTCCCCCTTTTTGGTGATTACAAACCAACATAAATATAAATCAATAATAATGAAATAAATGAAATTTACTTACCCCCCCCTGCATTGATGACACATTAGTTCCATATTAAATAATGAACAGAAGCATCAAGCAGCAGAGAAAAGAATAAAACATGATCCAACTATCGAAATATAGGATCAGAATCCATAGATTTTTGTCTCTTCACTCCCCTTGAATCTAGCATATGACATTAGATTCACGGTAATGTTTAAATTAAATTATAATTTAGCACTAAGTCATTATTAATTCTCTCCCCCTTTGGCATTATCCAAAAAGAGCGGGAGGAAGGCAACGACAACAACAATGGCTAAACAAAAGTTGAAACAAGAGAGTCGAAGAATATGACGACAGTCCAAATGACACCAAGGAAAACATTGAAGAAAAACAAAGTGTGTCAACTAGACCATAGTCGAAAAACGGAAAGAGAGAACATCAAAAACAACATCAAATCATATGATTGATTAAAGGAACTATCTCTCCAATATCAATATTTTAGCAAATTGAGTGCATGGAAAACAATTCATGTTTTCATACAAACAAACCTAGAGAACAACATAGTCGACGAGTGACGAAAGAAACAACAGAGACATATCAAAAAAATGCACAATGATACGAACTACAACAGGATGTATATATATATTTTTTTGACGAGTAATTGGTATCCTTTATTAAAATCCAACCATCTACCTAGGCGTTCCGATAATAAATATGCCTGCATCCATATATAATAATTAGGAGATGAGCCTAGGAGTGGCGGCTGTTAATCCGAAGCTTTCTACGGGGTGGCTGTTGAGTTGGTGATGGCTTCGGTAAGGTAATGGAGGTCTACACAAGTTGTTTCCAGACCAAGACTGTTAATCGAGATGGGTGAGGGGTCCTGTCCGTACGGGAGAGGACGTTCTTCTACCTCTCAGAGGTGACTGATACAATGTAAAAGACCTAATGTTGCAAATGCGCAAATAGGAATTCCTCTGATCTGACTTGGAATTTGTGCCGCCAATTGAAGTGGCTTTAGTTCTTACAATCTCTTGGCAGGTATGTCTTAGGGGAATTATGGCCAAATTTGTTGGACAGGCTCTGGTTCCGAAAATGGATATTTCTAGATGAATCCGAATGTGGAATATTGCATGGAGGTCGGTGGAACCCATACCTCGGCATGAGAGGGACATATCCGCTGTTCCTGTGTATGGGGTACCCTTGAACTGTGGACTCGTGAAATCCAATACCATCACATCTGATTGGAGTCCCATTATGATAAGTTAACTGCAAAGAGCCTATGCTCGCTGTCTAAAAGGGCTATGCCATACAGTCGAGGTTATGATGATGGCTCTACCATTTCGTGGTGGTAAAGATTGAAGAACCTCCTAGGTGCTTATTTTCTTTGGCCACTGCCCGGATAAGGAGAAGCAATCCAAGAAGTATGTTAAATGGAAATGATAATATTGCTCTAATGACTGAATGTTCAAAGGTGACAGTCAGGTGATCGCAATGACAGCAATACACCCTGTCTCTGAATTTGTGGTTGTGATAAGATAGATGGTAGGTCCAATACATTGCTACTGGGGAGTCTATAGAAGCTATAAATGCACAAGATCAACTCGGCAGCCTGCACTTCATGATGGAACGCAATGTTAGGAAGCATGTGCTGCTAACCCTTTGGCAACCAAGGATTCTGAGCAGAGTTCAGCCAGCACTCACCAATGCCTGTGAACAGCAAGATAACCCTGAATATTCAGCTGGGGTTCGTCTCCAGGAGAAGCATTATAATCATGGAAGGGGCTTCAGGGAAGCCAAGCAAATCGGGTATTAAATGAGTATCTTCATTTGGAATACGCGAGGTCTAAATAATCAGGTCAGAAGGAGAGACCTACGCGATAGATTGTTTAAGATTAAACCTACTATGGTTATTCTAATTGAGACTAAGTTAAAGCATGGAGGAGGAAGATGGCGTTCTTGTTTCCCTAATGATTGGGAATTGTTTGACAATTTCTCTCTACACTCTGGAGGTAGGATTCTAGTGGGCGTGGATAAAGTGTGGCAGGTTAGTCTTCATTCTATGTCAACTCAACATATCACCTTGGTTTGCAAGAATGCCGGGGGCTTTTCAATGGTAGTAACTGGTGTATATGGTTCCAATTTGCGGAGTGAAAGAAATATTCTTTGGAGCCAGCTGGAAGCTAATGCCTTGGTGCATGGAGGGGAGGCGTGGATTGTGGGTGGTGACTTCAACTGTGTCAGATATATTAAGGAGAAAATGGGCGGGAGACCTGTAATTTGGATGTACTGAACGAATTCAACAGCTGCATTAGTAATTGCTCATTATCCGATATTAAATGTGTGGGGAACTCACTCAGTTGGTGCAATCAAAGAATTGGACATGGGCGAATTGCTGCTAGGCTTGATAGGGTACTTTGTAATTCCCATTGGCTTGAACTTTTGCTTGAGGCTTTTGTCGAGTACTTGGACTCTAACACCAGTGATCATGCTCCTATGTTAATCAAGCTGTACTCGAAGATGGCCTCTCACCCAAAACCGTTCAGGTTCTTCAATGCTTGGACCAAGCTGGAGGGTTATCAAGATGTTCTGGATAATTCTTAGGACTACCAGGTGGTTGGCTCACCTATGCACAGACTTTTCACCAAGCTGCGTCACCTTCGAAATAACCTGCGCAGCTGGGCACAAAAGCATTACAAGGAGAATCCTCTTGCTGATTGCAGGAAGGCATTAAATGAGGTTAGAAACAATACTTCTCTCCAATCCAGCTTGGAAATTCAGCTTCATGAACGGAATCTATCAAGGAAACTAAATGCGCTTATTGATATGGAAGAGGATATGTTGCGTCAAAAGAGCAGGCAAAATTGGTTAGCCCTGGGAGATAAGAATTCAAGATTCTTTTACACTGCAGTGAAATCAAGGCAATGCCACAACAATCTGAGCCATTTGATAGACGCAGATGGATGTCGAAGCATCTCTTATGAGGATATTAGAAACAAAGCTCCGAAGTTTTATGAGGACCTATATAAACAAAACTACTACTGGAATGTCTTCCCTAAAATCATCCCAAAACGTATTGTTACCCCTGAAGCGGTGATTTGGCTTGAGCGGAAAGTTTCTGATGAGGAGATTAAGGAGGTTGTTTTCCAAATAGGGGTGGATAAATCCCCTGGACCAGATGGCTACAATGGGTTTTTCTTTCAGCACGGGTGGAGTACTGTAGGTAATGATCTTTCTGATGCAGTTCATTCTTTTTTCCGCTCGGGAAAGATTATGCACCCTATAAATCACACTAATTTAACTCTGGTTCCCAAAAATTCTAGTGCTTCCAATCTTGTTGACTATAGACCAATCGCTTGCTGTAATGTAGTCTATAGGTCATTAGCAAGATTATCTGCAACAGGCTAAAGATGATCATTCATGATCTAATTTCTGCGAATCAGTCTGCATTTTTAAAAGGGAGATTGCTCTCTGATTGCGCCCTCCTTGCTCATGAACAAATAAGGGATTTAAGCAATCCAATGGGGTCTAGGTGTTGCTTAAAATTGGATTTAAGAAAGGCTTTTGATAGTGTCAACCGGGAGTTTATTTATTATATTCTGCACAGAATGGGTTTTGGCAGGAGATTTATTTCTTGGATTCAAGAATGTATTGCTACCCCTACTTTCTCTGTGCTGATAAATGGTTCCCCTACTAGTTACTTCGAAGGAAATAGGGGAATTAGACAAGGTGATCCTCTGTCCCCTTATCTATTTGTAATTTCAATGGAAGCTTTTTCTCTGTTAATGGATAAGGCAATCTCTTCTGGCACTATTCCCTCTATGAGGCGATCATGATCTATTTCTCATCTGCTTTTCGTCGATGACTTGCTGCTCTTCTGTCGTGCTAATAAGCACTCTTTCTATGGACTGATTCACCTACTGGAGGAGTTCTCAAATTTCACTAGGTTGGAAATTAATTGGGATAAAAGTACTGCTATCTTTAGTAAAGGAACTAAGAGTCCAAATGAATTGGCTAATCTTCTGAGTATTAAGCTTGGCTCTTCTTTCACAACATATCTGGGGTTGCCTCTATCTTCTAAATACCCTAAACCATCAATGTATAGCAGGCTTATTGATAAATGCAAGAAGCGACTATTGGGATGGACTTCAAATACCTTATCGATATCTGGTCGTATTGAGCTCGTCAGAAGTGTAATCTATGGAATGCTATCTTTTTGGTTGCAAGTATATCGTATTCCAAATTCTATATTGTGTATTATCAGTAGTGCTTGCAGGAAGTTTATCTGGGGAACTTCCCATGTCTGGGCCTGGAAGGACATATGTAATCCTAAATCTGAGGGGGGGGGAGTGGGGCTTTGGCTCCTCCCAGATTTAAGCGTTGCGGCTGGAGTTAGACTAACGTGGCGAATGTTAACTGGTGATGGACTATGGGCTAATTATATGAGGCATGCTTACAAGGACTCGTCACATTTCTTTGCTGCTGAAGGGAAGTCAACTCAGTCCGGCACCTAGAAATACATGTTAAATTGCAGACGCTACTCCAAACATTTGATCAGGAGGCGGGTATTGGATGGCAACTCTACCCTTTTTTGGCACGATAATTGGTTACCCATTGGACCAATCAGTGACTCACACGAAATTCCGATGAATGCTGGAATGAAGCTTGTGGCTGAGTATTGGAATGATGGGGCTTGGACACAAGACCCAGGTATTAATTTTCTCCGGCCTTATTTACAGCAAGTCAGCCTAGTATCCGGATCAGATGAATGGGAATTCTCGGGTGGGAAAAATTTCTCCATGGCTGCAGCTTGGGAAGGAGTAAGGAACAGAGGCACAGCATTTAATTACTTCCGACTTGTTTGGTTTAATAAGCACGTACCCAAAATGGCGTTTACAACTCTCAGGGCTTTCATTGGGAAGCTACAGACTAAAGCTGCACTTGCTAAATGGTGTGAAAATCTTGAAGGGGGGTGTGTCCTGTGTGATTTAGATAGAAATGAAGACATTGCTCACCTATACTATGAGTGCGACTACTCTAGTTATTTACTCAAAAGAAGTCTATTAAAAATGGGAGTAGAAGTCCATATTGACCCACTTCTGCCTAAGGTAGGAGATTATTTCTTAATTCACTTCGCTGAGAATGATTCTCTATGCACTCTTGCGAACACTGTACTTTCTGCATTGGTGTGGCACATTTGGAAGGAAAGAAATAAAAGGATATTTGAATCATCAAATCGGTCGAAAACTGTATTATTCGAGGATATAGCGGCGGATGTCAGAACTATACTTTGGGACCTGCAACCAGACTCATCTGAGGCAAAGCTTGTGATGGATAGATGGGAGATACGAGATGAAGGATGATATTTTTGTACATTTGGGTAGTAATGATTGATGGTCTTGCCGGTAGAGGGTGACGGCGCCTGTGCCCTCTCCCCTCTCCGTTGCATACCCATTAATTATGACTAGCCTGTATTTTTTCTGTATCATTTTTGTTATTATTAATAAAGAATACTCACTAACTTTCCTATATATATATATATATATATATATACCAGCAAAAGAGATACATCCAGACACCAAAAAATATCTAACATCAGCAGAGAGTAGCATAAAGTGCACGAGCAGAAAACCATAAACCATAAATAGACACGCAAAACGTAAACCAGTCATAAATCTAGAATGAATAGAGAATATCATAACAAATGTATGCATGAGCTTATGAATATCACTATCATGCAAACAATATAAAAAATTATGAATCCTAAATCTCAGATTCACATATAATCCCCAATTCTCGACGTAACCGCACAAAGGAATCTTCCTTAAGTGGTTTCAGGAAAATATCGGCGATTTGCTTCTGGGTTTCAACGTACACTAATTGTAAGAGGATATATGCCCATAAGGCGATTTATCCTAAGTATGTCTTGTTCATACTGTATATGGTATCCATTATCCTAAGTATGAAATCGTTTGAATTTATATATACTTAGATAATGTCCATAGATTTATAGTTAGGTCCTTACGTATCTAGATAAGATCTCGATTATGAGTTGTAAGCGACCGAATAGAAACGTAAATCTTAAACGGTTCGTGGTCATAGATGTGTTGAGAACTGGATATCAACACATCGGATAGACCACTGTGTCTTTGTCTTACCTTAGGGTAATGATGATCTCATAGTCTTACCTTAAATGTTAACTTTAACTAAACTGTCTATAATAACTCTAGGATGATGATAGGTAAGCTGGTTCTTAAGACCTGAAGTCATCTATACGAACCTGTGAGTGAACAGTGTAGCTTAGACCTATGATCTAGCTTCGAGGCTAGGCCTGCTGAAAGATCTTAGGTTGAGTTGCACCCGAAGCTCTCGAGGCGAGTAGATAACTAAGATGGGATTCATCACTTCCGTTAAAGAGAAATTAGTGTCGCAGGCTCAATACGGTCTTTGTGTTAATCCTCAGCCGGGGTACGTTGTAAGAAGTACAAACGTTAATACAACAAGACCACCATATACTGACCAATTTTGTCTAATAGGGTTGACAGTAAACCATACCCTAGGCCAACAGGGACACAGTCTTGACGAAGGGACTATAGCTAACAACATTCATCACTGTCACAGCCAACGTAAACCCAATGATGCTTTTGTCAAAGGGTCGATCACGTTATGATGATTCTAAAACAGGGACTACAGCTACTGCTCGTAGTGACCGCCGGCTAGGGGTTCCGAGCCCCAACCTGTAGTAAGGTCAGGCTGTAGGGTCTCACACCGAGTAGCGTTCGTGTCTTAGTAATAGAAAGATTAATTGAGAGAGATTCATTTGATGATATTGAATAGTTAATATTCACAAAGCTTCTTGTGAAATAAGTCGTAGAAGCAATATGGACAATGTTGCATTTGATGCAAACAAAGATTAAAGGTGTCGTAAATTGGTTACGACAAATTTAGTAGGAACAAATATATAGGAAAGGGTTACCTGGCTGACGGGATCGTCCCGGTCTAAACACATGTTCAAACCACGTCTAAATCGGAGCTCAAACGAGCCCAGAAACGCGAAAACAGTTCAAGGCAAAGTGGGTTAGACCCACTGGGCTAACAAGCCCATCCGCAAAGGCAAACAGGCGTAGCCCGCTGCTTGCAGCGGGCACGGCCCACTACAGCAATGGGCGGGCGGCCCGCCTCCCTTTCCTTGGGCGGGTGCACCCGCAACTTAAGTTATTCTAGGGTTTTTGAAACCCCTAATGTCGGGGGTATAAATATACTACGAAAGTTGGTTTTTTGCCCAACTTTGGGCAATTGTTGGAGAGGTCAAACGAAGTCGAAATTCGGCACCGTTGGTTCCTACGCGTTCACCATTCGAAGCCCTTCAAATTGATAACTTGTTTGGTGTCTATAGTTTAGTGAGCGAAGAGAATTCATTCGTTGAAGTTTGCTTTTATAAAAAGCTTACTAAACTTCAATTAAGCTAAATTTGCTTAATTGAATTCTCTTCAAATTAGCAAATGTCCCACATTGCTCACAACGAAAGTAGGAGTGCCAACTCCCTATATAAATAGGGGTGCACTCTCTTCGTTGAAAAATGCACCAAGTCCTCGATCGAGTAGCTCCAGAATTTTAGAGCAAGCTCGATCGGCGACTAAACTATTCTCTCTCTCTTTCTTCCTATTCTCCGGAGTAGTCCTAGCAAGACTACGAAGGGGGTTTGGATTCGGATCCAGACATCTAAGACGCGGGTCTATTCAAGTGAAACTTTCTACCACGTGTGATCGGCTTGGAGGCGAAAGTCAGTTCAGGCGGATCGGTTCGAGGGTGTGAGGCAGCTCAGGCGGATCGAGTCAAAGCGGCTCGGCTACAAGGAGCATCAGAAGACGGTGCGGTACATCATGCCTGCTCCAGGGCCAAGATTCAGGGTATGTGGTTAAGCAATTCTAGTGTAGATTTAATTTTGTCGCTGTAGAATAGATCTCTCTTGGGGTGGTCAGATCCACTCCAAGTTGGCATAGATCGGGCTAGGTTCTGGCTCTCTCAGAGCCTAGCTAAATTGTTTAGCTAGCCTAAAAGTTTTGTTTTGTTTTTCCGTTGCGCTTTATGCCCCTGTGGTCCGTCCGACTTAGGATGGACACAAATCCGAGCTCTGAGGGTCCGCCAAAACCCCAACAGTGGTATCAGAGCCACGGTTATGCTATATATCTATTTTAGCGTCATTCTTTGATCTTTAAATTGCTTGTTTTGAACATACGAACTATTTTAACTTTATGTTAAAATTAGTTTAAAATAGTTTTGTGTTTTAAAAATTGTTTTGCAACACGAAATTTTTTGGGACGATTTAATTTTATGTGATAAATTTAAATAGGTCTCTAATATTTAAATGCCTTTAAAATTTTTTTATAAGATATAATAATTTTTCCGAGCATTTAAAATTTTATGTAACCTTAAGGATGTATTTTATTTTGAAAGTTTAATTCTCTTAAGTTACATAAGGGTTGGAAATTTTTAAAAACTTTATTTGAAAGCTTTTAAAAACAATTTCGAATGATTTTAAAAATGTTTTGAAATTTCTTTAATGAATATGTAAATTTAAGAAATATTTTATTTTCATAAGATGATATGATAAATGAGTTTCTTTTAAAATTACATATAAGTTTCTAGATTATTTATCGGATATTTTAATCTTAGACATGTTTGATTAAAGTTTTAAAGCCGAGGTTTTAAAATTATTTGATAATTTTCTGAAACCTAGTTTTATGTGATAAAAAATGTTTTAATCTTTAGATTTTTTGATCTTTAAATTTAAATGTTAAATTTTTAGATTTGAGTGTTATTAATTATGTAGATAATTTTAACTTGCAAATTCTCATTATATATCACTACATGAACTTTTAATTTATGCGGATAAATTAGTTGTTTTATATTTCAATGGACATGATGAATAATGCATTCATGAACCCTTTTAGGTTAGCCATTAAATGATTAAAATTTTATAAGATGAAATTTCAATAAATTAGTGACATGTTATGTTTTATAAACAAAACAACAGCAAAACCTAATACCAGATTAGGGTAGTCCCTTTTGATTGTCAATCATTGCTATAAATCGTTTAAATGATGATTTTCATAAAAGACTATTTTAGAAATATGTTGTAATTGTTTTATTTAAATCCTAATTAGATTGGGGTAGCAAGTTGAACGAATGAACCTTATAGTTGATAAGGACTAAATAAAATTGTTCAACCAATCCATAAATTTTGAATTTTAGGATCCACTAGTTGATAAAGATTAACTAGTTTTTTAATTAAAAGCCATTTAGTTGTTGGACGACATAGAATTGATGAAAACTCCTTCAATGGATCATGATGTCGGTCAATGTGCTTGGCTAAGTTTGCTGGACCACCCTAGCTAGTCTAGGGGCCGAGTGGTCCTGGCTTAGTCAATTCCATGGCCGCGTCCGCTGGACCGCAAGGAGTCGAATCATGACTGTGTAAGTCCATCGACTATACCTAAGTCAAATACGATAATAATCTTGTTCAAGATAAATCGTAGCCGTCCTTGTTTTAGGAGTTGGCAACTGTGAGACCCGTGTTACGGGTGTTGAGCTACACCGAAGCTGTAACATGGTAATCTTATAGAAACCAATTTCTTGATAAACATCTTGACTTGACCCAAACCGACGTGTCATGCATACACCGAGCGCCGGCATAAGTCTAACCAAGAATGTAGTCTAAGTCCTGACCCAAACCAACGTGTCGTGCATACACCGAGCGGCGGGGCAAGTCAGGCTAGACACGAAAACAAAGGTCTGACTAGGCTAGCCATTATGATCCGGATGAGCACACTCATGATCACAAATGACTAGGGGTAAAATCGATAGGGAATCATATTTAATATGATTGATGACGAGTTCGTCTACCGACTGCGGAGTCGGACAACTTGTTGAGACACACTCAAGGTTGTCAGACTCAGGGTAGTCGGATCCTCTCTCACAAATGTTATTTTATAATAAAATGTTTATTATTATGGCTTTAATAAATTTAGTGGGAGAATATAGTTTTATTAAAAACCATTAAAACTATACAACGAACATATACTGACTAAAGTATCTACAAAATTGCAGAATGGATTCGGGTCTTAGATATATGGTAGAGAAGAACGTGCTCGATGGAACGAACTACAAAGACTGGCTTAGGAACATTAAGTTAGTCCTTTCTCTAGCCAGGATTGGATACGTACTATTCGAGGACGCTCCGGAGAATCCCGATGACGATTCGACCTTCGAGAAAAAAGAAGCCTATAAGCTATACCAGAGGAATGCAGAGAAGGTCAAGTGCCTTACTCTGGCTTCGATGAGTAACGAACTGCAGCGGAAGCATGAACATATGGATGTTCAAAGTATGCTTCTGAATGCACAAGAGTTATATGGCAAGCGTTCTAGAGCTGCCAAGTTCGAAGCCACCAGCAACCTCTGGGGCACAAAGATGGAGACAAGGCCCGTACAAGATCATGTCATTAAGATGATCAGGTACGTAGAAGACGCTGCCCAGTTATGTTTTGTCCTGGACAATGAGATGTCCATGGACCTTATCCTTAAGTCTTTAACCCCGGACTTTAGGCCTTTCATTACTGGTTTCATAATGAACATTCTTGGAAACAGATCTTCCCGGTCTCCTCAATATGCTTAGGCAGTTTGAGGAGATTGAGAAGAAACCGACTGCATTGGTTGTTGGCTCTGCTTCTTCAGAACAGTCGAAAGGCAAGGATAAGAAGAGGCATGTCCCGCAACCTGCGAAGGCGAAGAAAGGGAAGAAAAAGACCAAAGGGGCCTCGTCAAAATCTGAGTGCTTCCATTGCCATAAGATTGGCCATTGGAAGAGGAACTGCAAGATTTATCTTGTAGAGAAGAAGAAGGGGCATACTGATGCCTCTACCTCAGGTACAACAAATTAAATTCAATAAAGTGTAATTATTTCCAATCACATAGTATGAGATACTGAGACATCTGTGTAATATATACAGGTGGCTGAAATGAAGTGAAGATTGGGAGAAGTTCGGAGGACGGTCGGCAATCTGAGCAATCGTTGCTGCTGGGGCCGTTCAAAGACTTCGAGAGACATGATCGAGAAGGAGATGATACTAAATTTTAGTTGAATAAAATGTATCATTCCTCCAAGTGAAAACAATGATTGAGTGTTCAATACTCAACGTTTATTTGATAAACATATTACGGTTCATCTTAATGAATCCGTTGTTTTTAAATGAATGTCTTAGAAATTGTGCCTTATGTTGAAATTAAAATTTGATTGAGATTGGCTTAAATTTTCTGTGATTGTAGCTTTCTGAGTTGGTTGCGAAAATTCTCGAATTATGATGCGAAGCTTCAGAAATTTTGTTTTGGAACTGACTAAATGTTATAGTTAATCGGTAGTTAAGTATAGGTTCTAGGATTGTATAAATTGTGTATGATCACAATTATACGCATATTAAGATTAATTCTTAATAAACTGCATTTGTTTATTAAAGAGTTAATATTAAATGTGGTTAAGGGAAAAGTACAGTATATGACATTTGATTGAGTGAGTCAATGTCAAGAATCCTTAAACCGGTCTTGACTTGACTCATTCATCAAACTGAACCAGACACTAGTACATTCCATCTAAAGCACCCATCAAATGGTTATGTCTTCATCTAAATATGATTTAGATATAATATTGAAGTATTTAACCAGGTAATTCTTAAAGTCAGTGGGAGCCAGCTCGTATACTTAGATCCGGTTTTTTGGACTAAGTAAAAAGGATTTCCAACTATTTGAATCATCTATATAAAACATTGAATCAAAATCGTTTTGATTTAATCGTATATATATAAACTTAGGGTGTCATGTATGTACTTGACATATCGACATAAGAAAATTGGAATGAGCTGAGACTGACTTATAGAAATGTTAGACCCTACATCTAGATTGTATAAGCTAATTGTTAGCTATACAAAGAAATGAAAACTTGATCCAGATCATTTTTCAAAGGATCGACCTTGTGTGATCAAGAGATGTATATTAATATAATAATCCATTAAAATGCATTATAGATACCCGTTAGTAAATCCACTCTTAGGTTTGTCATATAAATGTCAAAGTGACTGATATGCGATGACGGTATGAGATACCGAGATAAATAGCCTAAGTGCAAGTGGGAGATGTAGGAGGATATATGCCCATAAGGCGATTTATCCTAAGTATACGTCTTGTTCATACTGTATATGGTATCCATTATCCTAAGTATGAAATTGTTTGAATTTATATATACTTTGATAATGTCCATAGACTTATAGTTAGGTCCTTACGTATCTAGATAAGATCTCGATTATGAGTTGTAAGTGACCGAATAGAAACGTAAGTCTTAAACGGTTCGTGGTCATAGATGTGTTGAGAACTGGATATCAACACATCGGATAGACCACTGTGTCTTTGTCTTACCTTAGGGTAATGATGATCTCATAGTCATTCGACTTGGTGAAGTCAGAGACGAGACACAGGTGCTCATTGGAGAATGAGTTCACTGAACGACCAACTTAGAGTTATTAAATGGTTAACTTTAACTAAACTTTCTATAATAACTCTATGGTGATGATAGGTAAGCTGGTCCTTAAGACTTGAAGTCATCTATACAAACCTGTGAGTGAACAATGTAGCTTAGACCTATGATCTAGCTTTGAGGCTAGGCCTGCTGAAAGATCTTAGGTTAAGTTGCACCCGAAGCTCTCGAGGCGAGTAGATGACTAAGATGGGATTCGTCACTTCCGTTAAAGGGAAGTTAGTGTCGCAGGCTCAGTACAGTCTTTGTGTTAATCCTCGGCCGGGGTACGTTGTAAGAAGTACAAACGTTAATACAACAAAGACCGCCGTATAATGACCAATTTTGTCTAATAGGGTTGACAGTAAACCATACCCTAGGCCACACAGTCTTGACAAAGGGACTATAGCTAACGGCATTCATCACTGACACAGCCAACGTAAACCCAATGATGCTTTTGTCAAAGGGTCGATCACGTTATGATGATTCTAAAACAGGGATGACAGCTACTGCTCGTAGTGACCACCGGCTAGGGGTTCCGAGCCCCAACCTGTAGTAAGGTCAGGCTGTAGGGTCTCACACCAAGTAGCGTTCGTGTCTTAGTAATAGGAAGATTAATTAAGAGAGATTCATTTGATGATATTGAATAGTTAATATTCACAAAGCTTGTTGTGAAATATGTCGTAGAAGCAACAGGGACAATGTTGCATTTGATGCAAACAAAGATTAAACGTGTCGTAAATTGGTTACGACAAATTTAGTAGGAACAAATATATTGGAACGGGTTATCTGGCTGACAGGATCGTCCCGGTCTAAACACAGGTTCAAACCGCGTCCAAATCGTAGCTCAAACGAGCCCAGAAACGCGAAAACAGCTCAAGGCAAAGTGGGTTAGACCCACTGGGCTAAGAAGCCCATCTGCAAAGGCAAACGGGCGCAGCCTGCTTGCTGCAGCAGGTGCACGACCGCTGCCAAGCGAGCGGGCGGCCCGCCTCCCTTGCCTTGGGCAGGCGCGCCCGCTAAGCCTAGCGGGTGCGCCCGCAACTTAAGTTATTCTAGGGGTTTTGAAACCCCTAATGTCGGCTACGAAAGTTGATTTTTTTGCCCAACTTTGGGCAATTGTTTGAGAGGTCAAACGAAGTCGAAATTCATCGGTGTTAGTTCCTATGCGTTCACCATTCAAAGCCCTTCGGATTGATAGCTTGTTTGGTATCTATAGTTTAATGAGCGAAGAGAATTCACTCGTTGAAGTTTGCTTTTATGAAAAGCTTACTAAACTGTAATTAAGCTAAATTAGCTTAATTGAATTCTCTTCAAATTAGCAGTTGTCCCACATTGCTCACAACGAAAGTAGGAGTGCCGACTCCCTATATAAATAGGGGTGCACTCTCTTCGTTGAAAAATGCACCAATTCCTCGATCGAGTAGCTCCAGAATTTTAGAGCAAGCTTGATCGGCGACAAAACTATTCTCTCTCTCTCTTCTTCCTATTCTCCGGGGTAGTCCTAGCAAGACTACGAAGGGGGTTTGGATTCGGATCTAGACGTCTAAGTCGCGGGTCTATTCAAGTGAAACTTTCTACCACGTGTGATCGGCTTGGAGGTGAAAGTCGGGTCGGGTGGATCGGTTCGAGGGTGCGAGGCAGCTCAGGCGGATCGAGTCAAAGCAGCTCGGCTACAAGGAGCATCAGAAGATGGTGCGGTACATCTTGCCTGCTCCAGGGCCAAGATTCAGGGTATGTGGTTAAGTAATTCTAGTGTAGATTTAATTTTTTCGCTATAGAATAGATCCCTTTTGGGGTGGTCAGATCCACCCCAAGTTGGCATAGACTGGGCTAGGTTCTGGCTCCCTCAGAGCCTAGCTAAATTGTTTAGCTATCCTAAAAGTTTTGTTTTGTTTTTCTGCTGCGCTTTATGCCCATGTGGTCCGTCCGACTTAGGACAAACACAGATCCGAGCTCTGAGGGTCTGCCAAAACCCCAACACTAATATGATGTCCTTTTTAGCTACATGATCATCTAGAAAATGGTGATGGACATCTATGTGTTTGGTACGGGAATGGTGTACAGGATTCTTAGAGAGACATATCGCACTTAGGTTGTCCACCATGATAGGGAAAGTATCACAGTGTACACCAAAGTCTTTCAGTGTATGTCTCATCCAAAGAACCTGTGCACATGCAGCACCGACGGCGATATATTCCACCTCGGTGGTTGAAAGTGATACAGAATTCTGCTTCTTGGAAAACCAAGAGACGCGTGAATTTCCTATAAAATGGCAAGTGCCACTAGTACTTTTCCTGTCGGATTTGCATCCAACATAATCTACATCACTATATGAGATTAACTCATATGTGCTCGACTTTGGATAGAATAATCCGTAGTTTAGTGTGTGACTTAAATAACAGAGAATACGTTTAACCGCTATTAAGTATGATTCCTTAGGTTGTGACTGATACCTATCACAAACACATACGACAAACATTACATCTGGCCTACTAGCAGTTAGATATAATAGACTGCCTATCATACCTCGATATAGACGAATGTCTACATCTTTGCCGCCAGTATCTTTATCAAGATGTGTTGTGGTGCTCATCGGCGTCTTCTTGCTAGAAGCATTCTTCATTCCAAATCGCTTTAGCTGCTCCACCGTGTACTTGGTTTGGTGGATGAAGATCCCATCGTTCATTTGGCAAATTTGGAGTCCTAAGAAGTATTTGAGCTCACCCATGTGGCTCATCTCAAACTGATCCTTCATAACATTAGAAAACTCTTCGCAAAGAGTGAAGTTAGTAGCACTGAAAATGATATCATCTACGTAAATTTGAACTAGAATAATATCATGATTAGCATACTTAACAAAAAGCGTTGAATCAACCTCACCCATTTTGAAACCCAAATCCAAAAGAAAGTTCTTTAAGCGGTCATACCAAGCTCTAGGAGCTTGTCTCAAACCATAAAGTGCTTTCTTAAGTTTGAAAACGTGATTCGGAAATTTTTCGTTTATAAAACCTGGAGGTTGAGAAACATATACTTCCTCAACGATATCTCCATTTAAGAACGCACTCTTTACGTCCATTTGAAAAGGTTTGAAATTTTTATGGCATGCAAAGGACAATAATAGTCTAGTAGATTCTACTCTAGCTACATGTGCAAAAGATTCCTCGAAATCGATACCTTCCTCTTGCCTGTAGCCCTGAGCAACTAACTGAGCTTTGTTCCAGATGACATTTTGGTTCTTGTCTGTCTTGTTCTTGAAAATCCACTTCGTTCCTATAACGTTGTGGTTCTTTGAAGGCAACAGAACGAGCTCCCAGACCTCATTCCTCTCAAACTGAATGAGCTCCTCTTCCATGGTTACGATCCAAGAACTATCTTCGCACGCCTCATTGATATTCTTTGGCTCCACGGAAGAGACAAAGGCACAGTGAGTGAAGAAGTTGACTTGAGACCTTGTTTTGACACCATCTTCCATGTTGCCAATAACTTGCTTATGAGGATGGTCACGAACAGTTTGAAGCTTTCTGGGAACACCCTGGTCACTAGGAACATTCTCAAGAGATTCATTAGCTGGGTTAGTTTCAACAGAATCAATAGCATTAGACTTATCAACAGAATCACAAACTGCTTCCATAGAGTCATCGTCATCGATAGTTCTAGGAGGGACAAAATCTTCATTAAATGATACATGAAGTGATTCCTCGATCGTTGAGGTTCTTTTGTTGTATATCCGGTAGGCTTTACTACGTGAGGAATATCCAACAAATATCCCCTCATCGGATCTTGGATCAAATTTGTCCAAACTACCATACGTGTTCTTGATAAAACATTTTGCACCAAAAACTCTAAAATGTTTAACTTGAGGTAACCTACCAAACAACAATTCATAACAAGTTTGTTTAGTGTCGGGCCTCAAGAGTATTCTATTAAACACATAGCAAGGGTATGTACCGCTTCTGCCCAAAATTGATGGCCAAGGTGGCTATCATCAAGTATAGTGCGAGCACATTCCACTAGCGTCCTATTCTTTCTCTCAACAACACCATTTCGAGGGGGTGCACGAGGAAAAGAAAAGGTGTGAGTAATACCAACCTCATCACAGAAGTTTGAGAAAGACTCGTTCTCAAATTTCCCGCCATAATCACTACGAATAGTGACAATGGTGGTTCCAATGAGATTTTGTACTTTCTTAGCAAATACTATGAAGTTTTCAAAAGCATCATTTTTATTAACTAAAGTAAATACCCAAGTAAACCTAGAAAAGTCATCAACGATGACAAGTCCATATCGGGCATTCCCTGATGAAGCAACTCTAGTTGGCCCAAAAAGATCTAGATGTAAAAGCTCTAGAGGTCGTTTAGAGGATATGCTTTTCTTAGGTCTGAATGACGATTTTGGAAGTTTGCCTCGTTGACACGAGTCGCAAAAGCTTTTCTTTTTAAAAGAAAGCTTAGGGAATCCTTTTATAGAATCTAGCTTGGATAGTTTGAAAAGTGTTCCGAAATTCACATGACCAAAATGTATATGCCATAAGTGTTGCTTATTTGTGTTGGCAATAAGACATTGTGCATGGAAATTTGGAATATCTAAGATATATAAGTCCTCATGGCGTGTGCCAGAGAACAACAAACTATTATTATCAATCCTTAAAATATGGCACATTCTTTCTCAAAGCTAACTTTGTAACCCTTGTCACAAAGTTGACTTATAGAGATTAGATTGTGATTTAAACCTTTAATAAGGTAAACATCATTTATAAGAGGTTTAGAAGGGTTACCAACTTTCCCAACACCTATGATGGTTCCACTCTCGTTGCCTCCAAAGACCACTCGGTTTCCATTTTCAATGGGTACCACTTCGGATAGCAACAGAGCTTTACCAGTCATGTGTTTTGAGCACCCGCTATCAAGTATCCAACCGTTCTTGGAGCCAGATTTAGATTTGTTACTCCTTTTCTTTTTCTTGAGTACCTGAAGATAAAAATATTGTATCATGGTATCCAAGGTCATTGGGTCTTAAAAGATTAGATCTTTGGAAGCCAAGTCCAATTGAACTTAGACTTCCAAATATAATCACATTGTGCACAACATTCATAAAATACGAGTTTATATATGCTTGTTTCTCATGCATGCTAGTGTCCTTCGGGTCCCAAATAGAGAATGTCTTGGGAACCCTATTCCTATTGGGAACATGCATATTTTGTTGATTTCTACGTGGTGCATGTGTTCTACGAGGAAGTGGCCTAGTGTATGCATGAGGTGGATAAGCATGCGGCACATGATGAAATGGTGGTGGCAACACATGATACGGTGCATGATGGTAATCATTCATGTAGTAATGATGAGGGTGAACATATGCATGTGGGGGAACACGTGCGTGAGTGTGTCTCACTTGGTGTGCACGTGCTCGTGGACGTGGAGCATAAAAATCATCATAAGTGTGAACATATGGAGTAGGAGGTGTGTTCCTACGTGTTATAGCATTTGTGTACATAAATGCATGACCCTTCTTTGTAGGTCCACCCAAAGTGGGTTTCTTTCCAAAAGGGGATGTGAACTTAGTGGAAGTACCATTGGAAGATGAACTACCCATGGGGTGTTTACTTCCACTAGTTGAGTCATCGGAGGATTTCCGTACAAAGGTGGTAGACGATTTGGGTGAATTTTCCTTATTATATCCCAACCCAATGCGATGATTGGCCGGAAGTAAGTCATTCAGAATATTATCCAAACGATCCTTGCCTTTGTTGAATTTCTTAACACGGCCTAATGTGAACTCCTATTTCTCAGTGAGAGAAAGTATTTTAGTATCCAAAGTGGACACTTGCATGGTGAGTTCACAAACACGTGACTTGAGATTCTCATTCTCAATACTCAAAGTTGAGTTTCAAGAAATTAAATCCGCTATCTTATATTCATCCGGATCCTCAATGTTAACATGCTCAAGTTGAGATTTGAGATTCACAATCTTAATTCTCAAGGCTTCAACAACGGTATCATTGTTGGTGGTAACGGGTTTAGGTATGGTTTGAAGACTAGTTAGCTCATCTTTGATTTTAGTATATCTATTCACTAACTTAGAATACTTAGACCAAATTTCTTCACTAGCTAATCTAAGTTCATCCATAGTTACCTCTTCACCTTCATTCTCGCTTTCATCTGAAGCGGTCTCTTGATCATATTGTTCTCTTGCCATGAAGCACATGTGTGCTTTCTCCTCTTATTCTTCATCTGACTCACCACTTGAAGAGTCCTCTTCAGAGTCGGTGAATGTACCAACAAGACCTTTCTTGTACACCTTCTTGTACTTTCTTGACTTGTCGTACTTAGGTGCCTTTCATTGCTCCTTTTGTTTGTTGAGGGGATAATCGACCTTGATGTGTCCTGGCTTATTGCATTTGAAACACAAAGAAGGAGAAACATTAGTAGAATCAACTTTGGATTTGTTCTTGAAATTACCTTTTTGGAAAAACCGGTTGAACTTCTTTGCCATGAGGGCCAAAGATTCCATGTCCAACTCAGCTTCTGATTCTTCACTATCTGTAGGTGTGGTAGGGGCGGCCTTGAAAGCAATCTCCTTTTTCTTCGGCTCTTCTTGCTTCAAGAACTCCTTCATCTTGTCGTGCATCTTGATCTTGTTGTCCTTTCATACCTCATACGACATTAAAGTACCCATTAGTTGAACAACAGTGTACTTAGACATATCATTACCTTCCTCGATAGCGTAGGTTCGCTTTTCCCAACTCGAAGGAAGTCCGTCAATGATCTTTGCGACTTTCTCTTCTTGGGTATAGGTCTTTCCAAGAGCTTCCAATTCGTTGGTTAGATCCACGAAGCGAGCATAGTATTCCTTACTTCTTTCACCTTGTTCCATGTGAAATAACTCGAACTCTTTGTTAGCAACAGTGAGTTTAGAGTGTTTTTACCCTGCTCGGTCCCTTATGCACGATGAGAAGTTGATTCCAAATATGATATGCACTCTTACATGTGCATATCTTGTTGAAGTCTTCAGGCTCCAATGCATATTGTGAGGCATTCATTGCCTTGGCATTGCTCACCTCCGTGGCAACCTCCGCGGGAGTCCACTTTGTGAAGTCTTCTTCAATGGGCTCAACGTACTCCATTAATGTGGCTCTCCAAAGTGATGCGCTCCGGAGGAAAGTTTCCATCCAGCATTTTCAGTACTCATAATTGGTACCGTTGAAGTGAAGAGGCCTGGTTGAGGAGTATCTTCAAGCACTGAAGAGGCTCCTTCACGATTCTTGTAAGAGTTGTAGTCGGGAGGTGGTTGAACGGCCTTGTTGTCGTTGTTTGTCATAGCTATGAACCAAGCTCTGATACCAAATGTAATACCCTGGAAGCTACTCCATAAGCTACTAAGAGGAATTGCAGCACCACTAAGTACTAGTAATACCCTGGAAGCTACTGCATAAGTACTAGAGGGGGGTTGAATAGTACTTTAAAATAACTAAGAGGATAATTCCTAATTATTTTGCAAACACAAACAACAATGCGAAATAAAGATAGACAACACGAATAACGCACAACAAACAAGTGATGTAATGGGTTCGGATCCACCCAAGTCTCCTCGACTTGTTCCCGGTGATCCTACGTCCCCGACACCCGGATCCCTTCCGGCTAGTTGAGTTAGAGTCCACTAACTCAAGCTTCCACTAAAAACATCTTGTAGCAACTACTACAAGACAAATGAATACAAAGATTCAATCGTGACTCCCATAAATCGGGATCACGTACCTCTCACAAACCGAGAGCAAACTTTAACAAAGAGTTTAATGAAATATAAAATACTCATCACAAATTTCTATGCCTTGAGAGATACTTACAGTATTAGGGCAAGGAAAGATGATGGAGAGAAGAGATCACGAAGAATGATTGAAACCCTAGCACCACTGAGATGAACAAATGGAGATGGCTAGGATGATGATCGTGATCCTTGAATCCTTCAGGAGATTGAACGCTAAAGAGCCAATGATCTCTAGGAAGGATTAGGTCTAAAAGAGAGAGAGAGAGCTTTTCAAGAATTCGAGTCTTTCAAAAATGATAATCGATGTGTTCAAAAAACTAGATCTGAAATCTCTCTCATAATAGAAGAAATTCCATGTTTGAAACGCATCAAATAGATATGGAAAGAATCAAAACAGATCACACAGAATCGTGGTAATAAAATCTCCAACGTCTGGAAAATTAAAGCTGCTTAATCGGTCTAAGAAGGATCATTAACCGATTAGATGGATAACTAGTCGGTCGTGAGCCTTCTTGGACCGACTAGTTGCAAACAGAGAATTTTGTGAAATGAGAAGGATAATCTAGTCGGTCTAAGAAGAAACATTAACTGACTAGTTTGAGAACTAGTCGGTCAGTGAACCTTCTTGGACCGACTAGTTGGTCAACAGAGATTAGGCTAAAATTCTCAAAGATGACTAGTCGGTTCAAGAGAAATTCCCAACCGATTAGATTGTCTTCTAATCGATTAGTTCTTCAACTTGAACCAACTAAGATGCACAAGAAGCCAAGTCAAAGACGATAATCTAATGAACCCTATCTATTGGTGTCGCGCCCCGCTTCCCTAAAATGAAGGCGAGACGTGAGAAGGTCCGCTCAGACTTGGAGCTGTGATGTTCCAGTCTGTAAAGCGTCTGGATTTATCCGAGTTCAGGTCCTTGCAAATGCGAAGTAGAACAACAATAATAATAAGGAAGAGAGACAGATAAAATACCTCAAAATGTCCAAAATAAATAAGTTCCAACATCACAGAAAAGCCACCAGGCTAGAAAGAAAAGAGTCTAAAAGGCCCAAACATGGCCAACAAAAGTAAACAACGTTCCGAAAGTAAGGTGCTACGCACCGACAACCTAACAAGAACTAAACAGAAAGTAATGACGAAGGAAAACTCTACGACTGGTCACCGGTGTCCTCGTACTCCACGTCAACTGTGGACCCAGGCTCAATGTCCACGAACTCCTCGTCCTCAGCAATGGACTCTGGCTCAGCAACTAACATGCGACACCCAAAGAGACGAGGGCGCATGTCAGCAAAGTCTACAAAGACTTTGTGCAAGGAAACTAAAAGGAAAGTAAAGCAACCTAGCAGTTCTAAAAATGTGCAATGACATGGCATTTTACAGAATGGATGCAACAATTAAATAAATGTGACAAGTTTGACATGGCAGCAAGTTAAAAAAGGCACAAGTACATCATGGCATTGGTAGCAAAGCTACTAAACAATCACATGGATTTAACAAGTCAAGTAAACACGTCATGCTCAGAGATTACGCCTTTTGGTTAGAGTGGCTGTACGGGCCAACTCCTAAGCTCAAGAGATCGCTTATCCCTATCCCTCCACGTGTATCAGGCATTGGCTTTTGACCAACACATGTAGCCCGCCTCTGGATCACGAGCTAGGAAGTGTATTTGGCATAGGGTTGTGCCTGCAACGCAGGTGCCTAGCCTGAACAAGGATGTACAAGTATAGTAGCGTGTACTACGAATGCAACACTCACGCATGGATGACATGGCATGGCAAGTTGTAAATTAAATGCGTACAGTTAAGGAATTTAAACGTGACAGGCATGGCAGAGCAAAAGTAAAAAGCGTACAGATAAGGAATTTAAACGTGACAGACAAAAATGCATGAATGACTTGTCACGCTGCCCATGCTGGCAGGTGAGGCGGTTCTCGGGCGGTGAACGGTGGCTTCGGCGAATGGACTCAGGCGGAGTGGCGGGGATCCAGAGAAGAGCGGGCAGCGAGCTCTTCGTTGGCGGAAGAAGCTGTCAGCGAAGGGGGACAGGGTCGCGGGCTGAGAAACGCGAGGAAGCCGGGGTGCTAGGGTTTGTTGTGCGCGAAGACAAACAGGGAGGAGGCGGCGCTACAGGTGGTCTCCGACGGTCTTGGTCAGAGGGATATCGCGTAGAGGCTGTGGGCAGCGGCAGCGGCGGTTGACAGCCAACGTCGCTGCAGCTGTTGCTTGGGGGCGTTGTGCTCGCCTGGATGCGCTGCTGAGCAGAGATGGCAGCTCTTCCGGTGGAGAAGCGGCGGAGCACCGGCAGTTAACGGCGGAGAAAGGTCGGGGGAGGTCGACGTTGGGAGGAGGAGACCGGTGGCTCAAGGTCAGGGCTGGGAGAATTTGCCGTGTGCGGCGATGGGCTTTTGCGTGAAAAAAAAGAAAGAGGCGGCCGCTTGCGATGCTGGGAGAGAAACACAGAACCCTAGGTTCTCTATTAAGAGAGGTGAGATCACGTGATTGCTAGTCTAGGGCTGAAAACGTGGGGGGAGGTCATGGGCTATTAGTTAGGGTTTAAAACTACTCCTCATTATTATTATTATTCAAAAGATAACCCAAACAATGCCGTGCATGTGTGATAAAGGCCCATGGATAGTTTGGGTTGTTATGGGTTTGAATATTGTAATTATAAATTATTAGAAAACTTAGCTCTCACCCTCTCTCTCCTGTGTGAGTGCGGCCAAGGAAAAGGCTAAGGCAATTATAATAAGGTTAATAACATGATAGATTAAAATTATAATAAGTATTACTTAGGGAAAATCTCCAAACTAGAGTTAAAATATAATAGGTTGGGCAAAATAGGAAAAATGGGTCAAACGGGGCTCGAAAATCGTAAGATAAATACTGGGCTGACCGCACGGACGAGAGAAACGCAACTAAGAAGACGTGTCACAATTTCGACGTCGAGAAACGAAATTAAAAACAATAAGGTTTAGCGTCAAAAGTGAAAATCGTGACGTCTCTTCAAATACGGTCAAATCGTGGGAGAACGACCCGTGAAATGACGTTCCCAATTAACACCACAATTTTAATACTCTCAGAGAGGGTCACAACGACATATCACATTGTAGGGTTCGGATACAGACAAGATCTAAAATAAATACGTGCATGAACAAGACTACGTGCACGAAAAGCGTACATAGGATACGTGGTCCAAAAGCGACAGTAATCCCAAGTTGGGCACACGTCGGGGGTGGCTTGCTAAGGATACAACCAAGGTGCTACGGCCCTATCAACTCAACGACACGACTCACATACCAAGCCCAAAACCAATCAGGTACTCGAAATTGCTATACGCACAGCCGTATGACGAATAGCGAGTACCTGCCGTTACATCCTACCCACCTTAGGATAAAGTCCGTCCTCGGACTTTCTAACATATCTAGTCGCTCTAGTAACTACCCCAATCATATCACATTATAATTTGACCCATGTATAGTCATTACAAGTGCTCATATATGCACTAGGTAGTCAAACATTAACACTACTAACATGTGTATATATATATATATATATATATATATATATATATATATATATATATATATATATATATTCACGCACATCTTACACTTATACATATCATATTCAGTCAAATGCATACACGTATTTCAATCATATATATATATATATACTAGTCATAACCCGTGCCCGAGGGGCACGGTTCATTTAAGATTTTTCCCCGCGGAATCTTTGTTCCCCAAGAAATTATTTCCACGGCCAAAATTGCGTGCACCAACAAATTAGCGTAAAAATATTTAGTGGCACGGACACCTTCGGTGCGGAACAACAAATTCGACGCGGGCGCCTTCGACACGGAACAACAAATTAGCATAAAAAATCGGCACAGAACAACAAATTAGCGTAAAAAATTTCATTCGGCTCGAGAAATTATTCTCATCTTTGCCCTATAGATCGAAGAGACGGTGGGCCCCGCGTTGACAGAGAGATCATTCGATCTGCAGCAGATATGTTGTTCCACCGCGAAATCTTTGTTCCCCAAAAAATTATTTCCACGGCCAAAATTTAAAAGAACAACAAATGAGCGTAAAATATTTAGCAACATGTGCACCTACGTCGTGGACGCCTTCGACGTGGAACAATTCGGCGTGGAACAACATATTCGGTGCATGAGCCTTTGGCGCAGAACAACGCGGGAGCACCTTCAGCACGGAACAACAAATTCGGCGTGGAACAATGAGCGGCGCATTCGGCGCAGAACAACAAATTCGACGTTGGCGCCTTTGGTGAGGAATAACAAATTAGCGTAAAAAAAATTAGCGGCACGGCCACCTTCGGCGTGGGCGCCTTTGGCGCGGAACAAAAAATATGGTGAGGGCGCCTTCGGCATGGAACAACAACTTTTGCGCGGGAAACAACAAATTCGACGCATGCGCCTTCAGTGCAGAACAACACGTGAGCGTATTCGGCGCGGAACAACAAATTCGGCGTCATCGCCTTCGACGCGAAACAACAAATTCGGCGCGAAACAACAAATTCGGCGCGAAACAACAAATTCGGCACGGGCACCTTCGGCGCAGAACAACACATGAGCGCATTCGACACATAACTACAAATTTGGCACGGGCCCCTTCAGTGCGGGCGTCGGTTGTTGGCGTGGAACAACGTACGAAAGCATTCGGTGCGAAACAACAAATTAGCGTAAAAAACTTTAGCGGGAACCTCCGACGAGGAACAACAAACCTCAAGGTATTTTTCAGTGACTGTATTAACTTAAATTTTTTTACGCAAATTTTTTACTTTGTTTGATTTAATGGATCATATTTCTCCACAATCTTTCCCAATACACTTTTAATTTTAAAGTTTTGGTTCCCAAGACGCTTTTCCGACCACAATTTAAGTTTTCCCACTAAAATTTTCACTAAATCCAATCTCAACGATTGATTTACCAAGATCAAATCCCAGCTGCTCTTTATCTTGTTATAGTCAGCCCTAGAATTCAAAAAAGGATGTCAAAGGTATAATAGATCCCCTTCAAAATCTTGGATCCACTAATTTTACGCGATCAGCAATAATTAAAAGAAAGTTTTTTTATTAAGTTACCCTTAAAAATTTTAGGTCTTCAAATTTTAGTTTCATACAGAATTAGTTCCCCTAAAAATTATCAACAATTTATTTTTGCATCAAAATTTAGTTCACAACAGGAAATTTAGTTTCCCTCAAAAAATTTATTTTCTCTCAAAATATAAGTCCATTCTGATTTAGTGGACCCCAAAATTTTAGGGCCCCCCCAAATTTTTAAGTTCCAAAAATTATAGTTTCCCCAAAATTTAGTTCCCACAAAAATTTTAGTTCAATCCAACATTTTGTTCCCTAAGATTTAGTTCCCTCATGATTTAGTTCTTCTCAAAATTTTAGGCAATTTTTCCTAAAATTTTCACTTTATAAAAAATTTAGTTCCACTCAAAATTTTGTTAGCTTTAGAGAATGTAGTTCTTTCCAAAATTTTAGTCTCTCAAAAATTTAGCTTTAAAGAATGTAGTTCACCAACATACACCATATATAATTAATATAACACATCTTATGTATGTAGCTATGATAAAATCACTACCTTAAATTTTGACCCATCAGACGTGGCCAGAAAGTGAATCAAATAGAGAATAAGTGAAGAAATTAGAATACAAAAACACAAAAACAACTAAAATCAACAGCATAGGACAAAAGAAACTTAGTTCACAACAAAATGATCCCCTTTCCTCTCACATGCATAACAATCTCATACTAACATAGTAATAAGCTTCTACTACTCATGCACTTAAACAAAACAAAATATCGGTACTGACGTGATGAAGAGATTACATTAGAGAAACAAAACAAAACTTCCACGCATCAGCTTCATATTCATAAGACCTAACATAAAATTACAATGGATTTGATTTCTTTATCACATAAACCCCATAAATAACCTCTAGTTTACTCTAAGAACCATGTCCTTGTGAGAATAACATTCCTCGCATTGCGCTAGTCTCTCCCCTTGAGAATCCTCCACTGCTCCCTCATACACTGAGAATGAAGAGATCTGGCTTCTAGCAGGCTATTTAGCCAGCCATTCATGTGGATGGACTTGATCATCAACGTCTTCTTCTTATTCATTTGCATTATATTGATCTACTACATTTGCATTGGCCCAGCAAAGTTTGGAGCACTCAAATATGTTAAAAGGAGTAGACTGCATGTGGACTCTGCATTGACATTGGCCTCTGGGATCAGCCTTGAAGCATGGGGAAGCCTTTTAGAGCATGAAGAATATGGTGATGAAGATTGGTCGTGTACTCTCGTGTGAGAACTTGGGCTCCCATTTTCTTTCCTCTGCCTGGCAAAAGACCACACATCTTCCTCAAAATCCTAAAAATTGGGCAACAATTTGTGTTATTCATAACTGATACTGGTAGGGGAAAAAAATTGAGGAAGTACATACTATACAATTGGTCCAACAGACTGGTTTTATGCAATATATTCTCAAAAAACTGTCTTTTTTGTATTACAATCCGTGATGTTCATTTACAATTTACATTGATTTTGATCATATGCAGAACTATGAAAAGTTTTGGAGCTTTTTGTATATAGTGACTGTATCCATGTCTGTAAGAATAACCAACCTGAATATTCCAAGTATATGCAGACCTTTTTGCATTGCTACATCCCTCCACATGAGCAGAACTGCTCCAGCACCTTCACTCACTTGACTCGAATTGCATGAAAAGAGGCAAACAAACTTAAAACCTACATGCTGACAACAGCTACAAATTCACCAATTTACATTAAAATTAGCATCTACTACCTGCTATTGTGCTCACATACCTGGCACAACAAAAGAAAAAAAAGTATCACACCCGGTTATCTGTACAACAAACAGCACATGCAATTTGGGTCAACATTCAAATTTCTGTGCACCATCAAAGTTTGCAACAACATATGCATACATATGCAGCTAAACTCATCAACATATGCATGATCCTTTATAGCAATGTCATACAAGAAAAGATTTATCGCTATCAATGCATACCCATGAATTTTGTCTCATAACCTTCACTGTGTAAGATTGCTAAGCATCGGATGTTCCATGATTTATATTAGCCTAATATATGAAGTAGAATTGGGATAAGTTCATGTTCATGGTGAATGATATCTAAGTTCCATGATTTATCAATACACACCATAGACTATTCAAGTACCCAAATTTGAATATCCAGTTACTGCAAATGCTATAATGTAAAAGATAAAATCCAGTTACTGCAAATGCTATATTCTTCAACACACACCATTTATTGCAAATGCTATAATGTAACTGAATATTCTACCCATATGAGATTTACGCAAGAGATTGGCTAGTGTGCTGTTTTAGTGGATTGGCCCATACACACACAAATTTCTATTGTGCTTTTTTAGTCTATTGGGCCAATGTTATTACGCACGGCTGCTAACATGCAATTTGCAGCTTTTTTAGCCAATTACATCACTAAAGCTGATATATTACATAACTAAAGAAGACTGCTGCAAATTTCTAACTGACGAAATTGTATCAGCCAATGCAATCAATACACTAAAAAACTGAGAGGGCAAGATTACTAACTCCATTGAAGCATGATCAATACACTAAAAAGCACATGAAAATTTGATATCTTCATGACAAAACATATAGAAAAATTATCACATATATCAAATACATGAAGCACTGGACTCATCATCCCTAACACCATCAAAGAACAGATTTTATGATAAAGAACAAATTTTTATGAGAAAATAAAGGATTTGATTGATTGTTTTGCGGTACCTTGGTCTTCATCTTGTAGAATATGTGCATCGCGAGATTGATAGAGCTTCAGGATTCTTGCTCCTTGAAACCTGAACTTCAAAACAAAACCATTGCTTGAAAATAGAACCCTGAAACCTGAACTTCAAAACAAAACCATTACTTGAAAATAGAAAACTCACCACCACACCATAATCAAGCCTTCTCTTCCTCCCATTGAGCAAAACATCCCAATTCAGGACCACATATGTAGCTAGTAAGTCATAATCAATTTGCATCATGTTCTGATGATTGCACAGCATATGTATTTCATGGAATGGTGTATTCAGATCTTAATCAGGATCCTCGCATTGTTCCATGGGAAATTCTTCGTGGCCAAACACCCTTTGACGGTAGAGGCAACTCCATAGCAGTTATTATCCTTTAATTTTTAAATGTATTTTTAACTAACTTTTGGGCATAGTACTAAAATTTGGATGCATTATGTGATAGCATATTTTTCCTTAGAACCCATGTTCAAATTTCACATACCAATACACATACCTGACATTATCATGGAAAATTGTATTTAAGTTCTTGTACTGATATGCCAAGCACAAAATTTCACTATGAATTAGTGGTTAGTATACTTTGCTAGCCTTCGTATCAAGAATGCTACATGCAAATCCAAAAACTGAAACAACATAAAATTCAAATCGAACTATTTCAGGCATTTCAGTCTACGTTGCCCGCCTTCGTATCAAGAATACTACTTGCAAATCCAAAACCTAAACCGTCATAAAATTGAAAGAGAACTATTTCAGGACTTAAGACAACATTTTTTTACATCGACTTATAATATCACACAACCTAAACTATATGCTAAAAGAAAAAACCCTTAACTATGAACAAATATACACAAAAATACATTCTGGATTGAACAACCATGCAGTCCAATTTCAAAAACACCATCTCTCACACCGGCATTTAAAACCAACAAAATTTACATATGACGCTAGGGCCGTGTGTCCTGAAAATTAAAAATAAAATCATAGATTAGAATAGGAAAATTAGAAACGAAGATATATCTTATTACTTTGTACAACTCACTTTTATTACCTTCATCATGTTTAAGCAGAAAACCTTTTACTCATCACATTATAAAAAGATGACGTGTCAAGCTCAATCCAAAGTGGAGAGTTAATAGGATGAGCAATAACCTAGATAAATTAAGAACATAAATTTCCTAGAAAAATTAATATATATTTGAAAATATGGAAAATTTTAAATTTATACATTTATTTACCTTTTTTCGTTAGAGTGGTGGATGTCGTGCTTTCTGGAACCAAGCAAGCTCGGCAAGAACCATCTTCCACTTCTACAACAAAAAAGGTATTTGGATGGTCAATGAAGAGGATATTTTGAAAAACAAAATCTAAGATTTTTATATTACCTCGGAAAAGAAGATTGCTTTGTCTTCAATGTGACTCGGCGCCGTTGCTTGTAAAGTTCTTTTAGCAATTTGCTGAAAATAATAATAATAATAATAAACCGTCACTAATTTTTAATTTCAAAATGGGAATGTTTGTAACGGTATGCATACCTTATCAAAACAAAATCCGATATAACCCCGTAGCCTGACATTTATGTGATTGTTTTGAAGTAACAGAACCTATGAGAAGAAAAATGTTAATGCAAACATAGTATATTAAAAATATAATGTAGAATTATGATAAGAAACTTACAGTTTTTGCCAAATCTGCATCATCATCTATCTATATAAAAATACAAACCAATATTTTTTCAAACAATGCATACCGAAAACTATTAAGTCATGCAATGAAATGTAGTAAAGGAAAAAATTTCTTACCCTGCCATATATGGTAATGTGGGTCCACATTTTAAAGCTTGGTAACGTATGATAATGCTATACCTGCATGTTAGACAACAATCGATAATAATTTTTTAAAAGATCATTTAAACAAATAATATAAATAAAACAATGTAAAGAAAGAAAGTTAAAAAACTTACATACAATTTTTATCATACATTGGAAATCATAGCAGAACTTCTGGGTAAACGATGTTTACTGTGTTATTTATGTTGGGCTGAAGAAGGACACATACACGATCAAAAGATGTGCACCTTGAAAGTGCAACATAAAGATGTCCATGACTGAAAACTGGGGTCCGCAAATCAACTCCAACGAATTTTACAGATTGTCATTGGGCTTTATTAATCGTCATAGCATATGTCACACGGACAGGAAACTGCCTTCTTGTCATATGAAAAGGTAATTCTGTAGCCGATGGTGACAAAGATATTCTTGGAATAAACACAAAACAACCGGCTTTATCCCCATTTAAAATTTGAGCTTCAATGACACGTGATGCACATCTGACAACCATCAATCGAGTGCCATTGCAGAGCCCGTCTTTTGGTGCAATATTTCGTAATAAAATAATAGGACAACCAACCTTAAGCTCAAGTGTAAATTGTGGCAACCCAGGAGGATCCAAAGAGTTTATGTACTCAGTTGTATATCTATTCATAATGGTTGGATCGGTTTCATCATTTTCAGAAAAACTGTCTGCAGCTTGATACGTAATCTTCTGTCCCAGAAAAATGTTTAATACAGCAGCATTTATAAAGGTAACATCATCATTCCGTGCAGATAGAATTATTCGTTCAGTAAGGTATGCCGAAGTCACGGTACCCTCAATATCAAGCTGCGGATAAATTCGAAGTATTAACTCGTTTAAATCCTTGCACCTGAATATGTTAGAAGGAAGTTCTACCACTTCTGTAGGATTTGTCCCAACCTAATACATATAGATATAATTTTAGTGAAGGAATGGCTAAGATAAAAATAGTAAGTAAAATTAAATTAGGCATGAAATAAAATACCTCCAAAATAAATTTTGCAAAATTTGCATTCTCAACAGATGAGTTATTTAACCGCATATTTTGATCCAAGATCAAAACTTGTACAGAGCACCATAATATAGATCGTCTCAATGAGGCACCAACAATTTCTTCTCGAACCCCCTTTGGTATGACGGGCAAGATTTGTCGGAAATCCCCACCAAGAACAACAGTAATACCACCAAATGCTCTGGGGTTATCACACATATCTTGTAACGATCGATCCACTGCCTCAACACAGTGCCGATGTTGCATAGGTACTTCATACCATATTATAAGTTTTACTTTTCGGAATAATTGAGCTTGCATGGATTGCTTGCTAAAATTACAAATTGAAGTATCATGCACATCTAACGGGATACGAAATGTGGTATGTGCAGTCCGACCTCCGCTAAGTAGCAATGATGCAATACCGGAAGACGCGACGGTGATAACTATATTTCCAAGACTACACAACATTGTTGCTATTGCATTGTACAAAAAAGTCTTTCCAGTTCCAGCACCACCGCTCAAGAAGAATGTAGTACCTTTATTTTCAAATACTGATGAAGTAATTGCTGAATAAGCATTGCGTTGTGCATCATTGAGGCAATCAATGTCTTTTTGTGCATCCAATTGTTTCGCTTTATTTATAAGTTCCTGATGTTCATACAACAATCTATTGCCAACAATTTCATTCCAATCTCCAGCAGGAAGTGGCATTGGTGGAAAGTCGGATAGACACTTACCGTACTCCTCAAGCAATTCATTGATAAGGAATAATCCATAATCTTCAAGTTGGCCTTGAGTTGGGGTAGAAATTGCAAATAAAGTTTGCAATTTATGTGGAAGATCATCGTAAATGTGCATTGAAAATTCATTCCATAATGCAAGGGGGTCGATCGGCACACATTCGATAAGAATAATACAAAACAGTCTTCGTAATTGATATCCTGTTTTCATAATTGAAGCCTCGGAAAGACATTGTCTCCACTCGGAATCATCTTCAAGAAGACCTCTTGCAATACATGTTGCTTTGAATGTAGGGTACTCGATCGAATTGAATGTGTGTAAATTTTCCCACGATGTTGGCCCTTTAACAACTGTTAGTTGCAACCGTAGATAAAATCTCTCACCAGAATTAGGAGAGGCAAAATACATTTTGCCAATGGTATATCCAGATTGTTTTGGAGTCCAGACCTTTGTTGACGAATGCCACACAAACTTTTGGGGAAATTCTTGATATGTGAGATCATGTGCAGACTCATGTAAAGCGCAACATGTAAAAAATTCAGTCAAAGTTGTCTTATCATTTTCAGCCCTAGACCTTATTGCATCTACATCTTCATCTGGATCAAAAATAACACGGTGTTACCCTGGTAAATGAAGTATCAATCTTTGAACTGACGGAATCTCTTGATGCAAAGAATGCTCGAATATTCGCCAGGCAGCCTCAGGTGGTCCAATATATCTTGCATCAAGGTATTGTTGGATCTCATTTACTGCGCCCAATACCATTGTGGTCCGATCATGACATTTGTAAATATACTTATGAATGTACTTCACACATCTTACCCCGGCACAAACTTCGACATTAATGTGACAGTTAAAGCGCCTTGAGAGATACCTGTTGTGCGGCACAACATCGCGGTTATCAACCTGATGCCCCCTTGCAGTATATAGATGCCCATTACTACGACGACGGTAAATAGGATATCCATCACGATCCAAGGTTGTTGCATCTGCATAATTTCGAGGGTATTTCTTAGTACACTTACCATTTTCCATGCATGAGGTATTTGGATTCCGAGCACCACATGGTCCATGTACCATACATTTTGACACAGTATCGAATAATGCAGGATCTTGAGCAGGATCAGGAAATTCAGCACATACAATTTTATCCACTTGATCACATGTATGAATCTTATCGGGTCCACGAAGAAAGAAAAGAGCATGCATATGTGGAAGACCCCATTTCTGAAATTCAATTGTAAATACATGTGCTACTTTCTTTCCAAATACATTATTGCCATCAATCTCCTTCATCAAAGCCTTTCTTTTTAACTCAAATACACGTGCGACTAAATCTGTACGGTCGGTAGCCTTTTGATTGGGCAGTAGAGCCGAAGTAATTTCTGGCCACTTTGGATTTGCGGTCATGGTAAGAAAAATATCCAGGTGCTGGTTATAACGTGTGATAGCCATCGAGTCTTGAAATATTTCAAACATGTGACGTGCACTGCCAGTGAAAGATGAAGGAAGTATCATGCGCTGTCCAATTTGGTCGCATCTGGCATATGCATCGATATCTGCAAGACCCTGATAGAGATCTGAGCGGAGTTTTCGTTGATTAAGTTTGATGAATGTCAAACGATGTTGCTCAATTGCTGCCCAAGCATCAACTATGAACTCCTGGAATAACTTTCCAGCTCTCAAAATTGAAGAATACTCGTTCTGTCTTTCAAACAGACGATAGCTATAAAACTCACACATAGTCAGGCGTCTACTTGATGCTATGTTTTGAACTGGATCCCACTGCTTCAACTCAGGTTCCCATCCAAGCTGACCATCAGGAAATAATAAGACGTAGTGTAATGGTAAGTATGCAGGATGAGTCTCATTGATTTGCATTAATTGATGATTTCCTCGAAGATGTAAAACTATATCTCGCATCCCAGAAGGTCGATAGCCATCGCCAGGTAAAATAACCGCAATCTCATCTACGGTTGGGAGGTTATAACGACGACGATCCTTGTTTGAATTGTAATGCAGATATACAGGAAGATCATGACCACATGAATCTGCTTGAGATAAAACAGAATACGCCTGACAATATAGTTTGATGAATGGATTTATGCCTGATAAACAATTTTGAATAATTTGTATGACATCCTTGCTCAAATGTGGATTTCTATTACTTCGGAACTCCATAGCAGAATCCGGATCATATATGTAAAGTTGACAATAACTTGCCGTTTGATCCGGTTGGGGTAGAAGTGATCCTGTTCGATGGCGTAATTCTCCATGAATTGTAAATATGTTCGGGCCCCTGCCAGCAATCAATCTTTGATCCATTGTCACACCAAGGCTGGTAAATGCATTAGCTGCATTATACTCCCGAGTATACATTCGAAATGATTTTGATGCCTCACTGTCACCATCATATAATTCTCTAAGTGATGGAGGGGTTTCATTAAGTTTCGGCAATTTTACTTTTCCTTGCAAACAACATGTTCCAAAAAGATGTGTTCTCAAAGTTGACTTCGACAACTGTTCATCCAACCAGTGTAAGGCTGAACAATGAGGGCATGGAATGTTCATTAATCCAAGATGGTGCCGACCAAAATCAACCTGAGTTGGTGGACCAGAGCCATGCTGAGTTGACCGACATCGGAAGATCGAGGATGAGCCAGCGTCTTCTTGTTCAACTGGAGAAGTTGTTAATCCAGGTGTTATTTGAGGTATACAGATAGGAGTCATATATCGAGATATGTTTCGTTGAGCTTTTTCTCGTTCTCTCTTGTGACATTGAGCTAAACACCTCGCCAAAATAAAACCATAATAATTAAATAAAATTAAGTTACATTAAAGCAGAGGAGCTCTTATGAATAATAACCTGGCATATGGTTCATCATCTTCAGCACATATCATAGCGTTGTGCGAGGCTGAGACCTCATCTACATGTTCAACGGGAGAAGTTGGTACTGCATATGTGCTTTGAGGCATGTCGAGTACACTGGTAGGAGTCATATATCGAGATGTGTTTACTTGTATTTGTTCTCGTTCTCTCCTTTTGCGTTGAGTTAAAGCCCTATCCAAATTTAAACACAAAAATAAACACTACTAAAATACATGGCTTGGTGAAAAGGTTTTATGTACAGTCGGGTTGATAATGACCTGACAGATGGTCCAGGAACTTGCCCGGAAATCATATCGTTACGCGAGGCCGAGACAGCATCTTCTTGTTCAACCGGAGAAGTTGTCACGGCTGGTGTTATGTGAGGTATATCAAGGACACCGTCAGAAGGCAGAGCATGAGATATGTTTCGTTGTTCCTGTTCTCGTTCTCTCCTTTTTCGTTGAGCTAAAGCCCTATACAAATTTAAACAGAAAAATAAACACTACTAAAATACATGGCTTGGTGAAAAGGTTTTATGTACAGTCGGGTTGATAATGACCTGACAGATGGTCCAGGAACTTGTCCAGAAATCATATCGTTACGCGAGGCTGAGACAGCATGTTCTTGTTCAACCGGAGAAGTTGTCACAGCTGGTGTTATGTGAGGTATATCAAGGACACCGTCAGAAGGCAGAGCATGAGATATGTTTCGTTGTTCGTGTTCTCGTTCTCTCCTTTTTCGTTGAGCTAAAGCCCTATACAAATTTAAACAGAAAAATAAACACAACTAAAATACATGGCTTGGTGAAAAGGTTTTATGTACAGTCGGGTTGATAATGACCTGACAGATGGTCCAGGAACTTGTCCAGAAATCATATCGTTACGCGAGGCCGAGACAGCATGTTCTTGTTCAACCGGAGAAGTTGTCACGGCTGGTGTTATGTGAGGTATATCAAGGACACCGTCAGAAGGCAGAGCATGAGATATGTTTCGTTGTTCCTGTTCTCGTCCTCTCCTTTTTCGTTGAGCTAAAGCCTTATACAAATTTAAACAGAAAAATAAACACAACTAAAATACATGGCTTGGTGAAAAGGTTTTATGTACAGTCGGGTTGATAATGACCTGACAGATGGTCCAGGAACTTGTTCAGAAATCATATCGTTACGCGAGGCCGAGACAACATCTTCTTGTTCAACCGGAGAAGTTGTCATGGCTGGTGTTATGTGAGGTATATCAAGGACACCGTCAGAAGGCAGAGCGTGAGATATGTTTCGTTGTTCCTGTTCTCGTTCTCTCCTTTTGCGTTGAGCTAAAGCCCTATCCAAATTTAAACACAAAAATAAACACTACTAAAATACATGGCTTGGTGAAAAGGTTTTATGTACAGTCGGGTTGATAATGACCTGACAGATGGTCCAGGAACTTGCCCAGAAATCATATCGTTACACGAGGATGAGACAGCATGTTCTTGTTCAACCGGAGAAGTTGTCATGGCTGGTGTTATGTGAGGTATATCAAGTACACCGTCAGAAGGCAGAGCGTGAGACATGTTACGTTGTTCTTGTTCTCGTTCTCGTTCTCTCCTACTGCGTCGAGCTAAAGCCCTATCCAAATTAAGCCCAAACTAATTACAATTAAAATACATTATTAGCGTATATTAGATGTTCATTTTTAGAATATGGTAGATGTTCAATTAAAATACTCCCAGTTTGGAATTGGGTGAATATGTTCATTTTGAGAATGAACACTCCCAGTTTCTAATTGAGAATTTCAGAATTTGAGTAGTTATTGAACTTCAATGTCAAATGCACAAATTCCATATCTTCAGAAATTTTAGAATTGCAAATTACATGAGAAATATTCCCAAAGTATACTCTTCTGAAATTTGAGAATTTCAGAATATGAGTACTCAAATTCCATATCAATAACTCAAATTTCAGAAGAGTATACTGCATGAGAAAAATTTGAATACTCAAGTTTGAATTTGGGCATTAGAAAAATTCAAGTTCAAAATTAAATTCAATTTCAAGTTCAATAACTCAAATTTCATTTGATAATTTAATGTTAAGGTCAACATTTTTCTTATATCATCAAATACCATAGTTCAGTTTAATGTCATGTTAAACTCAAATTTCAGAAGAGTTGAGGTGCAACATTTTGAAATTAACAAAATCAAGCTCTTCATTTTGAAATTAACATTTTGAAGAGGTGAGTTGAGTTTTTGTCCTATTAATTAACAATTTGAAATTAACATTTTGAAATTAACATTATGAATTCTTAGTATGAACTCAATACATACTGTGATATGTGCAAATGTTCTAATACATATTGTCATCCAGTATTCTTAGTATGAACTCAATACATTTTTAGTATGAACTCAATCCAGGATTCTTAGTTCATACAGTTGAAATTTGAGTATGAATTTCATTGAGTTAATACATTTAAGTCCGGGATTTTTAGGTCTGGAATTGAGGATGATGGCTAAACATTCACAGGATGCTCAACTAATTGTTGATTGCATGAAATTGAGAAATGTCCAGTTAAATGCATATCTCAATTTTGATATGTCCAATAATGAAATATTCTCAATTAACATTATACTATTAGATATATCTAATTGCCTGAAAATGAGATAGTCCTGTTATAGGCATATCTCAATTTTGGCATTGCCTATAATCAAAT